>PPLZ03000046.1:0-28979 GCA_003706705.3 Barnettozyma populi
CTCTGATGGAGGGTCTGGGCAACCGTTAGATTTTTTTCTGTAGAGTTGGTCAACTACAAGCAAACAAAATAATAGGAGGTGTATGCGACTTCATCACTTCAACAGCTGCTGAATTTTATAGAAAGTTGTCTCATCAATGTGACCTAAATTGTACAGGTATAACACCAACTTTTCCACGAGTGATTGGATATCGCGTGGTTCGAGGTTTGTGACAACAATTTGTAAAAGAGAACCAACATTGAAACGGTGTGTACTCAAAAATGTCTCATAGTATAGGTACGCAAATGATCCCATCAAGAATTGACAGTCAATACGGTCGGTGATACCTCCATGGCCTGGAATGGTCTGACCAAAATCCTTCATCTTGAATGCTCTCTTCAAGCCAGAGGCAAAGAAACCACCGAATGGGGCAATGAAAGAGGCAAAGGAGGATAGATTCAAGGCATGGAAATAAATTGGTTTGATTGTCAGTTTGTCAAATTCTAAGTTAACAGCAATGATTGGTGGAATCCCGTAGTCTTGTGGAGTGAAGACAGGGTTGATTTCACAAGTAAGGTTACTGAAAGCATTTTGATGAAGATCTGAGACTGGACAGATCATATAGTTATACTGTGAAAGAACCTTAGCCAAGATCACTGCGCTGATTGAGGTGAAGATCCAAGCGCCTAGGAAGCCTTCAAGAGTCTTTTTTGGAGAGATGGCAATGAGTTGGGTCCTACCGAAGGTGATCCCACACAAGTAGGCAAATATGTCGTTGACAATAACCAAAATCACCGGCAGCAAAAACCAGATGAGACCATTGAAGATATTATTGATAACTAGATGAGCTTGGAAGACAACCAGCAATAGCACCATGTGAGTAATACACAATTGAGCAAACTGGAATCTGTAGTGTCCAGTCTTTAAAGTAGCAACAAAGAACACCAAGCCCATAACATACAAAATGTAACTGATAAATCTATGGTGATTGGCCAGTGGTGTCAGAAACTGGTTGGTAAAGATTAGATGGTTGAATGAATGAATGAATGACTCCCCATCAAGATAATAGATAGTCGTGAATAAAAGGTACCAGTTTAAAGACTTGGTCAATGGTAAATTTTTCTCTTTCGAAGGTTGTGTGGTGACATAGATGCACTCCTTAAACACCAGCACTTGTGCAACAAGAATTAACAGCACAATGTAAATATGCCCCATGGCTATTATGGAAAGAAAACCAAAAATCATAACAATTGTCCAGGTTGTACGAACGATGAAATTCTGTTTTTTCTTCTCTCGTTCAGATACTTGTGATTCATCCTTAGATGTGTCAACTGTCTGCTCTCGAGTGATTGGAGCCGATAAACTCTTCTTGACTTTGTTATCTTTAGCCATGATTGGAATTTGGAAATATAGGGGAACAAGAAACAATGACCGGGAATAGGAGTTTTATAGTATGAGGTAAACGGAACGGACCTCAGCAATGCGATGGCTCTTTGGTTGGAAATGTGATTCGCTATGAATTTCAAGGAAAACTATTGATAATGAGAAAACAAAAACTGTTCTTGCCATTGATTTTTTTATTTCTATTTTTCATACAATCATTCTATGACATGTGAAGATTTAACGCCAAATTGGGAAATACTCTATTTTGGGTACAACGTAAAACTCTTTTTATGGACCGTGGGCCGTGTACCGAGGACCCTGAAGCTTTACTTTCGAAGTTCTGTACAGTGAGTTAACGATCTGTGTTGTAATTTAATAGCTGAAGATCAACGATGATTGTGTTGCTGGCACCATGTTTTCAACCGCAACTGTCTTATTGAACCCCCGGCATCCAAAGAAAGGCATAGAAGGGAGGACACTTCAAGACTGGTGCAGTTGCCACATTGTGAGTATAGTACTTTGTAACTTGTATGCATCTATTAAACAGTAGCCAGTTGCTCCACAATGATAGCCAGTTCCCCGAAATCACCCAACTCATTAATAATACCTATTGCTGTATTTTTCAACTGATACAAAACTTCCGCAGTATATTGGAAGGAGCCTTGATCAGAAAGATAATCAACTGCGAACTTCATGATCTGTTCGTCTTTGGTACGCTGTTTCAAGATACCCAAAAGTGTTTTATCCCCCTTACATACAGAAAGCGCATGAACAATAGGAAAGGAAAACTTCCCTTCTGTAATATCTTCACAGTAGCCTTTATTCTTTTGAAGTTGATCACTCTTCAAATTCAAATAGTCGTCTCTGATTTGATAAATCATCCCTAAAAGATTCACCAGTGGCACCAATGACTTTTGCTGTGGCTCTTGAAATAATTCCATCAAACGAATTGCCAATCTGAATAAACCCCCAGTTTTGTTCATGACCATTTTAAGGTATTGTTGTTCTGTAGGGATGATGAGATTATCCCTCCAATGCAGATCCATACACTGGCCACGATGAAGGTTCAACAATTCATCATTGAATATCTTTATGCACTGGGATCTTTTAAATTCAGTAGTGCAAAGTTCACTCAATTGAATAAGTTCTTGAAATGACTTGAAGTAGATGTAATTTGAGGAGTTTATGGTGAATGGTACTCCATATATTAGATGTGCGGTTGGTTTCCCTCGTCTTAGATTGGAGTCGTCTTCAATGTCGTCGATGAGAAGTGAAGCTGTATGTAAAAGCTCAATAATGGTCGCAATCTTGGTCAACGGTTCTTCACCGATGTTGAGAATTTTGTTGAATGATTGTATCAGCTTAGTGCGGAGTTGTTTGCCCTTGCTCTTGCTAAGGTAATTGAAGGGTTCTGTGATGATGATCTCTTCCTTTGTTGACCATTCAGGGTTATTGTTAATTATGGGACCTATATCAATCGAAAGGGGCATGGTGATTAATCTCGTAGCTTCTTGTATATCTTAGGGTTAGGACGACTCATGTGGTTTGGTTTGGTGCTCTAACCATCGTCATTCTAGCAGTACTTCATGTTTTCCGAGGCTAAGTCACGTGAAAATCTCTACCCGCACGTGAGGTAAGTACCGGCTACCAATTTGGGAAATGTAATTACCTGCGCGTACTGCGAAAAAATAAAAGACTTCATGGAAACTTTCTTTCAAGCTTCCAAAGCACCAACACTCAATTGAGCTTAACTATTAGGTATGGACGATACCTACGAGGCAGTAGATGCAGTTTTTGGAGACAGAGTCCGTCGTTTTCAGGAATTTTTGGACAATGAAGACGGTGCCACTGATTACAGACAAGCTATCAGAGACCTTTTGGGCAAGGGTAACAGAAGACTGACTGTATCGGTAGATGAGGTTCGTGAGTTTGACCGTGAAATCTGGAAAGGGCTGTTAAATGAGCCTGCTGAGTATCTTCCTGCTTTTGAGAAAGCTTTAAGGGATAACGTTGTCGCCATTTATGATCCCAACAATCCAAACTTCGAACAGTTGAAAGATCAAGACACCTTTTACCTATCGTTCAGGGGTGCTTTCGGCCATCACAATGTCTCTCCAAGGACCATTAGAGCTATACACTTGTCCAAAATGATTTCTGTTGAAGGTATTGTTACAAGAGCCTCCCTGGTACGTCCCAAGATTTTGAGATCTGTACACTATAGTGACAAAACAGGTCGCTTCCACGCAAGAGACTTTTTTGACCAGACTACTTCATTCAACCCTATTAGTACCCCGCCAATTTATCCAACTGAAGATGCTGATGGCAACAAGCTGACAACTGAATATGGTTATTCTACTTACAAAGATCATCAGACAATCACAGTTCAGGAAATGCCAGAGAGGGCCCCAGCTGGCCAGTTACCTAGATCTTTAGAAATTGTTCTGAGTGATGACTTGGTTGATCTCCTGAAGCCTGGTGATAGAGTGCAGATAGTAGGTGTCTACAGATCCCTTGGTGGTGGTGGTAATCAGACGTCCAGTTTCAGAACGGTTATCTTGGCCAACTCTATCTACCCACTTCATGCAGTCTCCACTGGTGTTTCTGCAGTGGAAAACATTACTGATATGGACATCAGGAACATAAATATGGTCTCAAAAGAAGCAGATCTGTTTGAAATCGTGTCCCAGTCATTGGCCCCATCTATCTATGGTCACTCATATATTAAGAAAGCAATTCTGTTAATGTTGCTGGGAGGCGTGGAAAAAAACTTGGAAAATGGGTCCCACTTGAGAGGTGATATTAATATTCTAATGGTTGGTGATCCATCTACTGCAAAGTCGCAGATGCTGAGATTTGTGCTGAACACCGCATCTTTGGCCATTGCAACTACTGGTAGAGGCTCTTCTGGTGTGGGTCTTACAGCTGCTGTAACACAAGATAAAGAAACTGGCGAAAGAAGACTGGAAGCAGGTGCCATGGTTCTTGCCGATAGAGGTATCGTCTGCATTGACGAGTTTGACAAAATGTCGGATGTCGATAGAGTGGCCATTCATGAAGTCATGGAACAGCAAACCGTCACCATTGCAAAAGCTGGTATACATACTTCTTTGAATGCTCGCTGCTCAGTTATCGCTGCTGCTAATCCTGTCTATGGGCAGTATGATATCCACAAAGATCCCCACCAGAACATCGCACTTCCAGACTCCTTGTTATCCCGTTTCGATCTGTTGTTCATTGTGACGGATGATGTTAATGTGCAGAGAGATAGGTCCATTTCTGAACACATGTTAAAAACACACAGGTATATCCCAGTGGGTTATTCAGAAGGTGAACCTATCAGAGAATCCTCCGGCCTGTCATTAGCCATTGGCAACGAGAGATTGAATGAAAATGATGATCAGTCTCCTAACGAGAATGATGAGAATGAATCAGTGTTTCAAAAGTTCAATCCATTGTTACACTCAGGTGCACTTGAGGCGTACAAACAACGTCTCCAAACTGAATCGAAAGAGAAACTGATAAACATAAACAAGAAACCCAAAATCTTGTCCATTTCATTTATCAAGAAGTACATACAGTACGCCAAGAGCCGTTACCAACCAGTCCTGACGAAAGCTGCTTCTGATCACATTGTGGATGTTTATACCCAATTGAGAAATACCTCCACAAATGGCTCCAAAAGCGCATCCCCAATCACTGCGCGTACGTTAGAGACATTAATCCGTTTGGCAACTGCCCATGCTAAGGTGAGACTGAGCAAGACTATTGATCTACAAGATACAGAGGTTGCTGAAAAAATGCTGAGATTCTCCTTGTTTAAGGAAACGATATCCGGAGAGAAGAAACCTTCAAAGAGAGCTAAAAAGAGTATACCAGTTCGCGACAACAGCGATTCATCCGAAGAAGAAGTTGAATATGAAGAAGATGATAATGATAATGATAGTGATGATAAGGAAATACTTCCTCCACCAGTTGAACAACCATCGGAAAATACCGATAACCAGTCACAACCTAGAGTCACAAGAAACTCTCTTGGATTAAGACAGACTCAAGAGTCACAGGAGCAAGATGCCCACAATGAAGAGGACTACGTTCCTGCTGATGATGATTATGAGGACGAATCTCAATCACAGAGCCAGTCTCAAGACCAATTTGGACAACCTGAAAAGTTGATTGAAGATTTGCACATCCAACCTGAAGAACAAGAAGTAGAAGAACAGCCCCGTGAAGTGCTTGGGGAGAGGCTTGAGTTTGACAGAAATGTTTCTAATGACTTTATCTCTCCTGACCGTTATAGAACATTCTCAAGAATTTTTGCTGATTTGTCAGTGAGTGCGTTATTTGAGGCTGCCGAGGGTGTCCCGTTCGAAGATCTATTCGAATATATCAATGAGAAGGTTATGGACAAGGAAGAAAAGTTCACTGAGGATGAGTTCAAGTCTGGCTGTGCCCGCTTGGTGCTTGAAAATCATATGATGGTGGTGGATAATAATGTGTACGCCACTACTTGATCAAGGTTTAGTGGACTAAACCTACTATTTAGGGAACTAGATAATGAAGTGTTAACTTACTGAGTAAGTTGGAGTATAATGAAACGTTAATTGATGCTATTTGTAAGGCGCACCGTTGTAAGCCAATTGTCTGTCTGGGTAATACCCATTACCAACTTCTTTTAATGGACTTTGAGATTGTAACACATCTTGTCCAGCATGTTGATCTTGTTTACCTGCATTCCAACCATAGTACGACTTGGCTCTGACAAATCCAAAAATGAAATTGGAGGTGAATGCCCATGCAGCAAATCCCAACACAAATACTACTATTGCCTTGGCTCCTATTGGTTCAATCAATGAGTTCAAAATCAAACCCAATGTCTCTGCACTGACACTGGCTTTGTTGGCCTGTAATGACGGATCACGTCTCATACAGCGTTCCCAACTCACACAGGCTTCTTCCAATGCGGGCAATCTAGTTTCTGGGGGACATTTGCTGCCATAATAGTTTTTGGTACAGATTGACACCTCCAAGGCAATGTCACGAGCATACTCCTCCATCTTTGAATTGATATCGGACTTGACAGTTCTGATTGCACTGATAAGGATATAGATCACCACGCTGGATGTGAATGCATTGATTATGAGCTGAAGGTATGATGAGATTAAGTATGGAGTTGGTGCCTTTGGTTCAGCAATCTTAGACCATGGCGCAGGTAAAATGACGCTGTCATCGTCATAATCTGAGTCCAGGAGGGCCCTTGATGGGGTTGGTGGTGGATAATAATGGTGATGATGCATTTGAAATTGGATGGGTGTGTTGTGTTGCCATTGATTTTGGTTGTTGCTGCTACTGTAAGTAACAAGACTTGACGGAGTGAGTTCTTCATAAGATTCGTCAAAGGTGGAGTCTGATTCTTCACTCTCAGATGGAAGAATCTCTTGTGACAGAGTTGAAGGAAGTTTGGTGGAGTGACGACTCTTGACATGCTCAATAGAAGAGTCTGAACCAGAAGAAAGCATACTGACATCCTCCGAAGTGTCATCGTCCACATCCTGCTTTTGTGCAAAACGGAGACGCTCACGAACATTTGCTCTAAAGCGCAGTGGTGTCCCATGTGTTGCTACTCTGGCACCTATGATGGTAGGCGAGAGGCTCATCAAAGATGCTACTGTCGAGCCAAAGTTTTCCACATCATTCACGTCTTCCATCACCACATCATTTTCGTCATCAGCATCCTGCAGTATTTCATCAGAGTCCTCAATTATTAAGTTCTCAGCAGAATAAGGCATGGATCTTAATGGAGATGAATTGCGGGGGGAGTAGTCGTGTTTGATAACGGACTCTCTCATGAAGTGATTTGGTGTCCTTTTCAAGTGCTCTGAGCTGTCATCTAGGGACAACTGTGAAGTTTGGTTTAGAATTTCATGCGGTTCTTTGATATTATCATCAAGTGTGAGATTATTCAGTGAGGGCAAGTCAGCGATCGCGGGCATATTGGCTTGTACCAAGATGGAAGGTTACTATCATGAAAGTGGTTTTGGTTTTTTTAATGTTTTGTTTTGATTCTGTGGCACGTACCGGATAATATCTCTTCTTGAGCAGAGTGATGAGATGACACGCGAGAGAGAGGGAGCATAATTGAGATAGATTCTAGAAGTCTTCAAGTAGTTCTCTGCAAACCAGTCATGAAACTCCTCACTCGTGAAGCGATCACTGATGACAGTGAGATCGGGGATAAGCGCAGGCCACTGATGTGTGATGTTTACAATGTTGTCCCTTCTATTGCCTGAATGACTGGTAATCAAAGAAGAAAAACAAAAACACTAGTTCTATCTTCTTTGTGATCTACAATCTGCTGATTCATTTTTCCATTGTCAAACGACGTGGTTGAATGCTGACAGCTGGCCCTTCTGATCAAAGACAGGCAAACAAGCAAACAGTTCCGCCTTACTCACGCTCTGACATCATCACAAACTGAAAAAAATGCTCGCGAACTTTCGCGACCTTTCGAGAAGACCATTACCCTGTTTCATTACTTTTGGTAGAAATTTTTTTTCTTCGAGAAGAGCTGGATTAAAAGACACTGCCGCAAACCACAATCCAATAGTATTTACAATGGCTGTGTCTGCATCTAAAGCTAAGAGAGACGCAAAGAAGGCTGCTTCTGGTAAAAAGCCAAAGAAGGGTGAGAAGACAGCTGAAGATGTCGCTGAAGAGATTTCAAAGTTAAAGCTACAGATGGACAAGGATGGTTTGTCTGATAGAGTCACTACTGGTGTCTTGGCCTCCCTCGAGACCTCGAGAGATATCAAATTGTCCTCTGTGTCTTTGCTTTTCCACGGTAAGGTCCTGATCCAGGACTCTGTATTGGAGCTTAACTATGGTCGTCGTTACGGTTTGCTTGGGGAGAATGGCTGTGGTAAGTCCACTTTGCTGAATGCTATTGCTGCCAGAGAATTTCCGATTCCAGAAAATATCGATATCTACCTACTAAATGAGCCAGCTGAGCCATCCGAGTACAGTGCTCTGGAGTATGTTGTCCGTGAGGCTGAATTGGAGCTGAAGAGATTGGAGGACCAAGTTGAGAATGTTATTGTTGAGGATGGTCCAGAATCTCCAATCTTGGATGGCCTTTACGAGAGAATTGATGGTCTGGATGCTTCCACTTTTGAGTCCCGTGCTGCTATCATCTTGATTGGTCTGGGTTTCAACGCTCAGACTATCAAGAAGAAGACCAAGGATATGTCTGGTGGTTGGAAGATGCGTGTCGCTTTGGCCAAAGCTTTGTTTGTCAAGCCGACTTTGCTATTGTTGGATGACCCAACAGCGCATTTGGATTTGGAAGCCTGTGTCTGGTTGGAGGAATACTTGAAGAGATTTGACCGTACTTTGGTTCTTGTTTCCCACTCTCAAGATTTTTTGAATGGTGTCTGCAGCAACATGATTGATATGAGAATGAAGAGTATTCAGATGTACGGTGGTAACTACGACTCCTACATCAAGACCAGATCTGAATTGGAGACTAACCAAATGAAGTCTTACAACAAGCAACAAGAAGAAATCGCTCATATCAAAAAGTTCATTGCCTCTGCTGGTACTTATGCCAACTTGGTCAAGCAGGCCAAGTCCAGACAGAAGATTTTAGACAAAATGGAAGCTGATGGTTTGGTTGAGAAGGTTGTCCCAGACAGAGTCTTTACCTTCACCTTTCCAGATGTTGAAAAGTTGCCACCTCCAGTTTTGTCCTTTGACGAAATATCATTCGCCTACGATGGTAAGCCAGAGAACAATCTATACGAGCATTTGAACTTTGGTATTGATATGGACTCGCGTGTTGCTCTTGTTGGTCCAAACGGTGTGGGTAAGTCCACACTTTTGAAGATTATGACTGGTGAATTGCAAGCCCAATCTGGTCGTGTCTCCCGTCACTCTCACATGAAAGTTGGTGTCTACTCCCAGCACTCTGCTGATCAATTGGACTTGTCCAAGACCCCATTGGAGTTTGTTCGTGACAAGTTCTCTCACATCTCTCAGGACTTCCAATACTGGAGAGGTCAGTTAGGTAGATATGGTTTGACTGGTGAAGGTCAAACTGCTCAGATGGCTACTTTGTCTGAGGGTCAACGTTCGAGAGTTGTGTTTGCTCTGTTGGCATTGGAGTCTCCAAACATTTTGTTGCTTGATGAGCCTACTAACGGTTTGGATATCCCTACCATTGACTCTCTTGCAGATGCTATCAACTCTTTCAACGGTGGTGTCTGTGTTGTTTCTCACGATTTCAGATTGTTGGATAAGATTGCTAAGGATATTTTCGTTGTTGAAAACAAGACAGCTACAAGATGGGACGGTTCTATTGCTGATTACAAGAACAAGTTAGCGAAAAATGTTGTTTTATAGATTGATCAGTTTTTTGTTTAGTTCAGGGTACCCGGTTAATGTTTCATATATACACATTATTGTTTGAGGATAGACTGCCTGTTGCTTGTAATCAAATCTTCACCTATAGACTCATATAATACAATAATAAATGGGAGCATGGTTTATTCAATACATGAGAAGTCATGCAAGTAAACACTAAATACTTCAATGATATAAAGCTCTTTTTTCCTTCAATACTTCTCAGCCAACTTATTTCTCCACCCCAGCCCACTACTGGCTTTCATGATCAAGAATGTAGCATTAGAGCCAAAAGAATAAACCCGGCACTGATAGAGGCATCCCAATATGTAAACCAGGGGGTTACACCCCACACCTGGTAGCAAAAGCCATCAAGTTTCTCACCACAACGACAGCGACCATGGCACCACCAGCGAGTTCATAGTGTTTCGACTGGATGAGTGCAACCAACAACAGAAAGGCATTCACCAGTAGTCTCACATTAAGGAGGCCAAAGACAGAGCAGACAAGTGGAAACTATGCAGAATATGTAAGTTGGGCGTTTACCGTACTGGAGAACAATTGGTTGGAAGATTAGACGGCCAGATGCCTCAACAAAGTACATGCAGCCTGTGCCAGTGTTCGGCTGGACCAAAGTGATGCCTGAGGCATCAGAAATATCGGTTATGATGGCATATATGGTGGAAAGAGGGATACCTCCATCGAACTTCTAGAAACAGGCACTGTCAGCGCAGACTACTTTTCTCCTGTATGTACGACTGAGTAGGTCCTTTGGATCTGTGGATGGAATGGGCACCAGAACAATGATCTATATATATATATTTTCACACGTGACAATGTGTCCTGATTGTTGTCAACTTGTTGATATTATCCTATGACGATATCGTAGTTTATCTGGACGTCTGTCATGTTGACAGTGTGTTGACCGTTTTGGGCTGTTCTTCTGTGTTGTTGATAACGGCTTGACTAAATCGTATGCCAGTTCTCAATGTACTTATTTACTAAAGTGATGTTATCTTCAGCTTATCTTCATTAGGTGCATTAGGTGAATGTCTTCGTGCATTGGGAGTACAGTTGACAACATTCTGACACAACCAATGGGTCCGAAAAAGAAGGCATCTTATTGTGGAGTTCTGTGTTAGGTTGGCAATGATTATCACTCCCATGGACCAATGGATTTTTTTGTAAAGGGAAGGTAACTGTTGGCTGCGAATACTCGTGGGGTACTCGTCACTGGCTTGACTCTTCACAGTATCAATTTGATCGTGGACCCGTGACTCAAATCTTCTGTTCCCTCTGCCATTAGGACTTTCGTGGCACCTGGTTGGTTGCGCTATTGAAGCGAAGTAGTAAACACAGTCTGGTTGCGTGGTTAGAGCGGTTTGGGAGGATACACCCTGGACCTCAGAATTTTGATTGTTGATCAAACTCTCCTGTCACGCTCTTGTCACGTCCTGTACACTCCTTCACCAAAACATGTATTGGGCGCTGACTAATCGATATACCATATACCATCTATGAAAGCACCATCACCCACCTCTATGTATCAATCAAGTTTGGTTTCGTACATCAGCCTATTATGGGATACCTTGGTCCTGTGGACAGCTCTGCTCGTTTGCATGTAGCAAACAAACATGGGCTTAGATACCGCAGGACGCTGGATTGGATCGGGATCGGTCCACTACTTCGGATTACATATCCTTAGTAATCGCAAAAGTCAACCAACAGCCACCAGCTGTCTCATACCGGTCACAATGACTAATTGATTCGTAATTGATCCATTTCTGCAATGCAGTAATATAAACTCGTCACACGGACTTCTCTGTGGCAAGCGGTGCGCTTCACTTGAATCTCATGGTATACAAAGTCATCTCTGTGCTAATCACCCTTTTCGCGACATTGGTCTTTTACACAATTACATCAACATCAACATCAACATTAACGTCAACACCAAAAACTTTATCCATGTCTTCACTCTCCGCTGTTCGCGTTCCAGCACGCACCGCCAGTCATCTCTGTGCTAATCACCCTTTTCGCGACATTGGTCTTTTACACAATTACATCAACATCAACATCAACATTAACGTCAACACCAAAAACTTTATCCATGTCTTCACTCTCCGCTGTTCGCGTTCCAGCACGCACCGCCACCCCTACTGCCGCTGTCATAGTCTTCCATGGGCTGGGTGATACAGGCTCAGGTTGGAAGTTCCTTGCTGATTTAGCCCAGCGCTCACCTGCTTTTAACCATATCCGTTTCGTCTTTCCCAATGCGCCATCAGTCCCAATCACGGCGAATCAGGGCCACGTGATGCCTGGATGGTTCGATATTCTTGCTTTTGGGGGCGCAAAAGGTGACGATGCAGGCTATGTCAAGGCCTTAAAGACCGTTGACAGCTATGTTAAGGAAGTTACCGATTCAGGAATCCCAAGTGACAGAATCATCATTGGTGGCTTCAGTCAAGGCGGTGGTATTGCGTTAGGAAAAGCAGTTGACTCTCATCAGAAGTTTGCCGGTGTTTTGGCTCTTTCACCTGCTGTTTTCCCCTTTTTGGCGGTGCTGAAGGAAGCTAAAAAGGACAACAATTTGCAAACGCCGGTCTTCCATGGCCATGGTGAAGATGACCAGATGATTCCTAAACATGTGGGTGCTGCATCTGCCAAACACTTCAAAGAAGAACTGGGCTTCGAAAATTATGTGTACAAAACATACCCACATACTGGGCACAGTGTCGCTGAGGAGGAGTTGAAACACATCTTGGATTTTATCCAGGAGAATTTGCCACCCAACTAGAGTTCTTATATATCTAGAAACTACAATCTATCTATACAAGTTATCAGGATTGTTATGTGAGTGTGTTGTAATGAGAGGGAGAAAGTCAGGAGAGAAATGATTGTCTCTTACCCGGCAACCTCATTTTTTTTACACTGTTGTACTATCTTTGAAGGCTTCCCCTTTTTTAGTAAATGTCCACCAAAAATGAATAAAGTCTCCCATTTCTTGAAACGAGCATTCAGCACCAATCACTCGAAGGCAAACAACATGACCCGCCATCAATTGCCTGCTGCACTCGAGGCACGTCGCCCAGCTCAGTCTCCAGAGCAGGACTTCTCCACGTTGTCGAACTACGTCCAGTTTACTGCCAACCACACTGCTTTGGACATTGCCCTTGACTTCAAGCAAAAAGTCATTGCTGGAACTGTTCAATTCAGCATCATCACGAAGACCGCAATTGAGCAGATTATTTTGGACTCCTCATTCGTCAAAGTGAACTCTATCAGTGTCAATGGTGAACCTAAGCAATTCACCATTGCTGATCGAGTTGAACCTCTGGGCTGTGCTCTCACAATCCAACATACTGCTCCACAAGACACTCCATTGGAACTGCTACTGGAGTTCTCCACCACTTCTGAATCGACCGCGGTTCAATGGCTTAAGAACGGGGATGGTTCAGATCCAGCAGACTATGTCTTCACGCAACTTGAACCAATCCACGCCCGTGCTCTGTTCCCGTGCTTCGACACCCCATCAATTAAGACCACATTTTCTGCAAAGATCTCTTCTTCCCACCCAGTGGTGTTCTCCGGTCTACTATGCCGGGGTACCGTTGAGGATAATGACACTTACACCTTCGAGCAAAAAGTGCCTATCCCGTCTTACCTCGTCGCTATTGCCTCTGGAAATTTCACACAAGCCACCATTGGCCCACGTTCGACCTTATATGCTGAGCCCCACTTGCTTGAGGCAGCTCGTGCTGAATTTGCAGACGACATGGAACGTTTCATTCAGATTGCTGAGTCAGTTGCTGGGCCATACATTTGGACCACCTACGACTTCCTGGTCAACCCTGCCTCCTTCCCATATGGAGGAATGGAGAATCCCAACATCACATTTGTCACACCAACACTTATCTCTTATGACAAGTCCCAGGTTGATGTCATTGCTCACGAGTTGGCTCATTCATGGGCGGGCAACAATGTGACTAATTGTTCATGGCAACATTTCTATTTGAACGAAGGATGGACTGTGTACTTGGAGAGGCGTATTTCCAGTGAGCTTCCTGATGGCTCTGTGGATGAGAAGAACAGACATTTCCAATATATCCAGGGATGGGGTGACTTAGTGGGTGCAATTGAATCATTGCCGAAATTTGAGTATTCTAGACTAGTGCAGGATTTAAAGAGAGGCGTAGTTGATCCAGATGACACTTTTTCCTCGGTACCATATGAGAAAGGTGCGAACTTGATTTTCCAATTGGAACACGCCTTGGGTGGTATTTCTGAATTTGACCCTTTTATCAAGTTTTACTTCTCCAAGTTTTCCAAGCAGAGCATTGACACCCACCAATTTATTGATGCCCTTTATGAATTCTACAGAGCTGATGCAGCCAAGGTCCAAATCTTGAATGACTGGGACTGGACTTTGTGGCTATATACACCTGGCCTTCCACCAAAGTTTCCATTTGACACAACTCTGGTTGACCAGGTCTCCGCCCTTGCCTCTCTATGGACATCCAAGGCCCAGGAATTCACTACTGTTGATGAGTTTGCTTCATTCTTTGGCCATGGCTCTCATCATGAAACTTACGTTGCCTTGTCTTCTCCGCAGAAAATATTGTTGTTAGACTTGCTACTAGAAAGACCTTCAGCTACATGGTCTAGTCATTCTATTGTCATAGATGCCCTTGTTGCGACATACCCAGACTTACAATCTTCAAGAAACACTGAGATCATCTCCAGATTCTTCAAGTTGAAACTGTCTGCCAGAAAGACTGAGTTCTATAAAGATTTGAGTGATTGGTTGGGCACTGTCGGGAGAATGAAGTACGTCAGACCCGGTTACAAACAGTTAAATGAAGTTGACCATGATCTTGCTATTAGAACTTTCCTGAAGTTCAAGGACATCTATCATCCGATCTGCGCTGCTATGGTTAAGAAGGATTTGGGGTTGTAAAAAAGTGTATAGTGGATTAAATATCTGTCCATGGTGCTCTCTGTTCCTGTCATGTGCCCTTGGCCCCTCAGCGGACTCTGAACTCGTTTCTCCCTTCATCTTAAAATAGAGATGTACACCTCTGTCTGTCATCCCAAAGAGTTGCGGCGAATCACAATCCCTTTGAAACACTTGTAAAGGTGCATCCCAGTTTTGAGCCTCAAGTTAGTAGTTCAGTGTCACAAATCCACACTGTGCATTAAGGTTTTATGGTGACTTGCGAACACAGTGTGGATTACTATATATGCACCCGACAAAGCCCATCTCATTCATTTATGGTCTCCGTGTACATAGCTGAAATCAGAACTAGGCCATGTGGTCACAAATAAAGAGCTTATTAGAGGTAGGGTCAGTCTACAGTATTCGTATTCACTGCAACGGGCCAGAAATCATATGGGTGTGGCTCACCAATTGATACAGGACTCATCTGTAGGTTTGGCTTAATTGCTATAGTAATTAATAGTCTGAGTGATCTTCCCAATACATCGACAATTAGTTCCTCAGAGTACAGAAATCATCTCAAAAGATGGATATTTGCAACGGCTTATTGAAGGTTATCACAAGTAGTTAAGATGAATGGTGCACTTGGAAAGAAAACCAGTGGACAATCCGTAAAGATTCATAGTCGTCAACCCTGATGTAGGGCGTAAACCCTGAACAAACGCTGAGTCTTCACTTTACTCTGGCTAACTACGATTTATGATAGGCTTCTAAGCAGTGAATTGACCTGTGACCCTCAGCCATGAACCAAGAGGAGTACGGCAGAAGTCGTATGTTCCTGTAATCTCTGTAATCTCTGAGACACGTTTGGAAAGGCGTTTGCTAAGGATTCACTACATAAAAATGTTATGGTGGTGGTGCTAATGACTGCCTACGGTGCACCTCTCCTCAAAGGTACCAAATAGACTTAGGCCATAGAAGGCACAAACAGGCTATTCCCAATTAAGTCTGCCGTTGTTTGTTGAGAAGATGCTTTGATCCCCCGCATCTCAACAACAAAACTTTATTTCAAGTAATTAGTTATTACTCTGGACATATCTAAGAGGTGACATGGCCAAAACACTGCACAACCTCAAAGAACGCTTCGCATATACACCAAAGTCACCCGTGACAGTACAAAAGCACCATGCTGTAAAAAAGTCCTCCAAGGTCCTCATTGAACCAACACTTCGGCCACTCCCTGATCTTCTACACGCCAAACTCAGTCTCCTCTTCATTGGCTACAACCCAAGTATAAAGTCCTCACTCACACAACATCGCTTCGCACACCCAACTAATCGATTTTGGCCACTGTTCAACCAATCAGGGATTCTTCCGTTAGATACACCGCCTCTGAAACCACAAGATGATGTGGATATGCCCGGCAGGTACCATATCGGGTTCACTGAACTGGTGGCGAGACCAAGTGTTGGAGTGAGTGATCTAAAACCAACTGAGATTCGTGAGGGTGCTAGGATCCTTGCCGGGAAACTACGAAGTATGAAGGACGTAAAAGTGTTGTGTTTTGTTGGGCGTGGTGTATGGGATGCCCTTGTGAGAAGCATTGGCGTCAGTACAAAAAGTAAGTTTGAATGGGGTGTTCAGCAACAGATGTGGTTTAAAGGCACTGCGTTTGTCGTCCCATCAACAAGCGGGCTGGTCCGGATCAAACGGGAGGAGATGGAGAGGTTATGGAAGCAGCTAGGGACATTGGTAAGTAAATAAATAAATAAATAGAGAGTAAATAAGAAATAAATATATCACCTCCACAACTTCTCCCTCTGTATGGCAGCATCCTTCTTCATCTCTTTATTCAAGACGCCTTCAAACGCGTCCATATACCTCTCGCCCAACACATCAGCGGCATCGCCTAGCCTCTGCACGTCACCTTCACTCTGAACGTATCGCCATCCCAACTCAATGAAAAGCAACTTCTGCAAAGCAATACAACGTTGGCTCTGCTTGTCCTGAGTGTCACAACCACTCAACTTCTCCCTCCAGGTGCCCTTAGTGATGCAGTCAACGAATTGCTGTTGATACTCTGCACAATTGGTGGCAGCGAGTGCTGTCTGTGTGGTGGTGTGCGCAGAAGGCATTGTTTTTGTGGACACCGAGGCCGTGGTTCTGCCACCTGAATGCTGGTGGGCATGAGCGACGTAGACCTCCTGGAGGGATGGAGGAAGTGATTGAACAAGTGATGCCTCTGTTAGGGTATTTTGTGCGCTTGTACTTGAAGGTGAGGACCCCGAAGACTTGAAGAGCCAGCCCATTAATTTTGTTTGTTCCTTAAGAGGTTTTGTGTTTTGAGTTATTATTAGTTTAATTTTCAACTTTATGGGCTAAACTCTAGTCAACACAAACGATCGGTTTTGACAATACATATTGACCTAAGAAAGACGTAAATATCTTTGAATTCCAACTGGTTCATTAGATTCTAGTGGTTTCTTCATAGCCTCAGATGTGGTTGGTTCCAAGTCACACAGTTGGGTCAGGGGTTTGAGTAGAACCAAGGAAGCACAAGAGCGAATCTTCGAGGATCTTGACAGGAAACAGGAGCGTTCACATATGATGCGCAGGAATCAGTAATGCCATTGCCTCCACCTACTCCAGCTGTCTCTTTCTGTGGTAACTCTGATCTTCTCTCGCCACTCACCCAGAGCCTAATCATATCGAGTAGCGAAGATCACCACCAGAAGACTGCTGAATCGCTATTCCCTTTACTCTCAAAAAATAGGTATCCTTGAACTTTTTGAAATTGATCCTAAGACCACCTAGAAGCTGGAACTGCCTTTGTAAACCGGTAAAACGTTTCAGACTTGAGTCTTTTTTAAGATACATGACTCCTCACTCTGATCCCTTTTCAATGTGAACTCCCTTGGTTTGCCAGTAACATTTATAGGAATCAGCTCCTTTTTGCTCCAGTTTCTGAGCTCCTTATAAGAAGAGCTATGTGCACTATCGTGGATATCACTGTCTGGATGAGTGAACTCTTTTTGCAGATCACATTATTGAGACTTAAGGGAGATCGAACGAGCATCCCAGTCGCCGTCTTCATCTTCCTTCTCTGGCTCTTCGAATCACATCTCATCATCTGGCCACTCGTCCCAGTCATCTGCCTCATTACTCATACCAGATCTTGGTTTTGACAATGGTTCCTCTGGTTGCAGTGGTGGTGTAGGATACTGCTGCAATAACCAGGTCGCAAGGTGAAAGGCGCTGAGAAGAGAGAGCATAGGTGTTGAGGTTTATACATCTTCGTGCTATGATACAGCCTTTTGATAGCTGGCTTTCAACTAAGATCTGATCATACTCTGGTTGGGAGCGCAGTGTGGGTAGGGAGATTAGTGCTTGCCAAGCGCGCGCGTTTTGCCCTGATTCGGCAAATTGTAAACACGTTCCCAGGGGGCCACTTCTTATCACCACTGCTTTTATAAAGATCAATAACCGTAAGAAACTGATACATCTCAGCAATCAACCAGCGTGATGCCAGACCAACCCATCTCATCGGGGCCTGCCGCATTTATGGATGTCCCACCACTGGAGTCCCTCATATCCACACATCAACTCATCTCAGAGTCATCACGTCGAGGCTCAACTAATAGCCACCACGGTGTCGGGAACATCCTAGATCTCTTCCATCGTGACTCACAAACAGATGACCTGGACTTTATTGACACCATCCCTAGTGAAGTCACTCCATTGAGACCTCAAGATCTTCGCAACCCATACTCCCAACCACAGTACCAACAAGTTCCATTTGAGTCATCAGACAACATTTCGGCGTACTCACGCCGCGATTCGCTTGCCACCCTGCGCCGACTCAAGTCCCACTCAACTCTCCACCACGCGCTTTCGCACCATGGAACTCTGCCGCTGTCGTTCACTACATTTCCGTCGGAACTCCGCACTCTGACATCCTTCTCTTTACCACTGACCGTCACATTCTTGCTGCAATACTCCCTCAACGTCGCATCTGTGTTTAGCGTGGGTCAAATTGGGAGCACTGAGCTTGCTGCTGTTTCATTGGCTGGTATGACTGCGAATATCACAGGATATTGTCTCTTTCAGGGAACATCGACCTCATTGGATACATTGTGCCCACAGGCTTACGGTCGTGGTGACTTCAAAATGGTTGGGTTGCATTTCTTGAGATGTACGGTCTTCTTACTGGTAATAATGATTCCAGTTGCTGCAACTTGGATCTTTCTTTCTAACCCGATTCTCTCTGCGCTGGTCGATGACAAAGATCTGGTCTCATTGGCTGTTTCATACCTGAGTATATCAAGCATTGGACTGCCTGGATTCATCTTCTTTGAAACATTGAAGAGATATCTTCAGGCACAGAACATCTTCCATGCCTCAACATATGTAATTTTGCTTGCGGCACCCTTGAACGCATTGTTGAATTGGTATCTTGTCTGGCATACACCACTGGGTTTCATTGGTGCCCCGATCGCCATAGTATGCACGAACTACGTAATGGCTGGGTTCTTGTTTCTGTATACATTGCGATGGAGTGATGCGAGATGTTGGCCTGGTCTAACACGTGAGGTATTGAGGAACTGGGGCCGTATGGTTGAGCTGTCGGTAGGTGGTTGTGTGGGAGTTTTGTCTGAATGGCTTGCCTTTGAAATCTTGACGTTATCTGCAGCGAGATTTGGGACAGATGTTTTAGCTGCTCAAAGTGTGATTGCGACTGTTTGTGTTTTAGCCTATCAGATCCCTTTTGCAGTGTCTATTGCAGCAGCTACGCGTGTTGCTAATTACATTGGATCTGCATCCAAGCACGGGGCTTTGGATGCGACACATGCTGCTCTCTCAATTGCATTCTTGATTGGATGTGTGAACTGTTTTTTTTTGACATGGTTCAAGTACGACATTGTTGCACTATTCACGTCTGAACCTGGTGTGGTGGAGTTGGCAGGGAGAATCATTCCAATTGGGGCATTGTACCAGGTCAGTGATTGTGTTGCTGCTGTTTCTGGAGGTATATTGCGTGGTCAAGGGAGACAGAGACTTGTGGCAGCAGTGGGAATCGTGGCATACTACTTTATTGCACTGCCTATTGGATTTGTATGTGCATTCTGGTTTAAACTAGAGTTGTTTGGTCTTTGGTGTGGATTTATTGTGGGAATCGTCTTGATTAGTCTAATCCAGCTGTGTTGTGTATGGGTGACTAACTGGGATGATGTCATCGAAGACAATTTGAAGGATGCGCTGGCAGAAGGTGGTTATGAATTTGGCGAGGATGAATTGAGATCTGTGGTTTCCAGTCGATTGTCTATCAATCATTGAGAGTTGGGGCTTGTGATATTAGGTGTTCTTTATTAGCGGAAGAAGACGCAATGCTCAACATTGATACTTGAAGTGATGGGTCAGTAGTCCCAGGAATTGCCTAAGCCGTGATTTATATAGACACCACGCTGTAGTATTTTGACGACCCTAATCTGGAATTTCAAGGGACCTCGTTCATGAGTATACTATTGTATCCACCAAATAGGAAATATTCATACTAACGAGCATTACTAGGTTACTTACGTAAGATCAACTATCAAGTGGTAACGCTGCTGTTGAAAACCCACCGATAGATCTATGATAGAGGACACCTGGGAACACTCCACAATCACTCTCTTTATTGAGTACTTGAGTGTCTTTCCCTCTGAAACACATCTATGGTGAGATCTCTATCATTCTGTCAGTTGATAGTTAAAATCTACGTAGTGTACGCTTTTCATTGGCATTCATCAACATACATCGATATTTTAACAAATCAAACACAGTATCGTCAATTCACTCGACATCCTCAATCGCCTCTACTTCCTCCAGGACTTTCTCCAACGTCCTTGCCCAGGTACCCACCTCACCACCATCTGTAACCAGAACAACGACCTGCTTCTTCATCATTGGCACAAATAACTCTTTTAATAATCGTCTTCTGCTGGCATGGTCTTCACAACTTGTAGAGTTAGTATCCACAATAACGTTATTAGCACTCGTCTCACCACTACTTCCAGTAAGCTCTCTCTCAAACAGTTTCAAATGAGCAAATGGCGAGGGTGCTATTGGCATCATATACTTGTCTGTCAGAGTCCTCATCAATACTGCAATTCCCTTATCTTCAACAACAGGCGGTAAAGCACCACACTTGATGAAACTCGCCAAAGACTTTAACACCGTGGCCTTCCATTTAGTCTTCGTTGTCACACTAGCTGTCGTTACTGCAAATGACACACTCTCCTTCATTTCATCCACAGTCCAATTCATCACTGCAAAATAACCCTTCAAGCTCTTTATCCACGCAGCTCTTACGAGAGCATCACCACCGTAGTCGATTAGTACATTCATGAACTTCGCGGCGTCCTGTCTGATTGGCGCAGTGATATGTGTCATTGCTGAATGCACGTAGAGAACAATGCTTCTAGCATGTAGTTCCATTATACCTGGTTGTGTCTTGGCAATTGCTGTTAGGAGCGATAATAGAGCTGTGCGCACCATCTGTGATTGATCAAGGATCAGAGGGGTGATGGCATTGAGGATCTGTTTGTATGGTGTTGGTGATGAGGGTAGGTGTTGTTCGATGTTGATCAATGTCTCTTTTCTTGTCTGATTAGAGTGGTGCTTTGTCAATGAGAGACGTTTAATTAGATCCTCCGTGCTGTGTGCAATAGTGGAGCTGTTAAGGGATTGGTTTGGTAAAGAAATGGTTTTAGCCACAAAAGAGGTATCAGTATAATTAGAAGGTTTCGCAGCTGTCTTACCGACTTTCAGCTTGGTTTTGACAAAGTCCTTGTTCTTTTCTCTTTTCTTCTTGGAAACCATTGTGACAATGGATATATTGTAAGGAGATCCAAAGGTTCAGGCTTTAAAAGAAAGTGTCAATCAAACGTACAGAAAAAAATTTCAAAAGCGATGGAGCGATGAGCTCGTGACGTAAGATATTACGTAAGAACTTCTAAAAAGATTGGAAAAGAACCCAACGAGTCGTAACTACGCCGGATAGACTTCACTGACACCTATATATCAGCCCATCTTGAGAAGATGAGTTCAAGAGCTTTGAGAAGACAACAAAGAGAGCTCGGTGGTGATTTGGCTCCAGTTCAAGATGATAAGCCCGATATTGTACCTCTAAAGCAGAATAATCTTTTTGCTTTAATGGGACGGGATGATGATTCAGATGATTCAGATGAGGAAGGGGAGCCACAACCCAGGGTCGAAACCAAGCCGATCAAACTTCCAACCAAATCCCAAAAGAAGAAGAACAAAAAGAAGAAGACGAAGGCCAAGAACCCCGAACCGGAACCAAATTCTGACGATGAGTTGGACCAAATCCTCGCAGTCTTGAAGGCAGACCGTAAAGTGATCGACACTACACAGGAATACCAGGATAAACTTGAGGAAAACACTGCCCATGAAGATATTGACCCTGAGTTAAGGCATTTTACAGCAGCCAAGCAGGCTCGCTCTTCAAAGTTTCTTTCTGTTTCAGTCAAAGACTTAGATCCAGATAATGAATTCAAGAAACTTTTTGGGAACTTGTCTCCAGAGGCAATCTCTGATGCTGATTCCACAACATCCACATCACTGAATCCGGAGCAGTTGCAACAGATCAAGAGGCTTGCAAAGGTTGTTCGTGGCTGGGGTGGACGTGATCGTCGCTCCATTCCAGGAACAACAAGAAAATTGGTCTTGACTAAAGTCAGAGACGACTGGATCCCTACACAACAGAAGGCCATGACAATGGAGGAAATCACGCCGAGGGAGCTTCTACGCGATATCATGTCAAGGAGCGAGGACTGGGAGGATGTTATTCGTGAAGATGTGCAACTCCATTTTGATGAAGGAATTCATTTCTACAGATTCACAAGACCAAAGAGTAAGGCAGATTCACAGTTTTACCAGTCTGTGGTTCTGATGCCAAATCATGAGAACCTGATGGCGCTTTTGAGTATGAACCCTTACCATGTGGAAACCATTTTGCAAGTTGCGCTTATTTTTGTCCGTCAGGGAGACAAGTCGAACTCAAATGGATTGATTGAGCGTGCGTTGTTTGCATTTGATCGTGGATTCAAGCAATCATTTGACATCACCGCTGGTCTTTCCCGTCTTCCATTCAACTACTATCTTAACAGGCAGTTTCACCTGGCCCTGTTCAGGTACATTGAAGTGCTTACGAAAAAGGGAACATACGCCACTGCCCTCGCATATTGCAAAGTTCTTCTTGGACTGAACCCAGGAGAGGATCCATTGGGTGTACGTTACTTCATTGACTTTTATGCTCTCCTTGCTGGTGAAGAACATTATCTTCTTGGCTTTATCTCCAGCCCGTTGACTACGACTTACTCCAAATGGTTCACTCCCGGCTTGGCGTACTCTGCCGTATTGGCACACTTGAGACTAGGAAATGAGCGGGACGCTCTTGAAGCTTTGAAAGTAGCATTCATCAAACATCCTTATGTGGGGTATAAACTTTTTGAAGCTATCGGTTTGGGTGAGGATGTTCCTGTTCACGATTACTCGGTGTTTGAGGTTGGTGAAGAGACTGAGTGTGTCTGTGAAGCATACCTGATCCGTGCTCCTATTCTGTGGAATGACTCAAAAGAGAGAAACTTCTTACATGATAACCTGCTCAAACTTGCCAGTGAGCGCTTGAAGTTTGAACAAAGTCAAGATGGTGTTATTTCAGTGAACTTTTTGAGATTTGCTGTGTTATCTGGTGAGGGTAAAGTGATGGCAAAAATTCCAGCTACTGTTTGGGAAGACAATGAGATATTTGAATTTGATGTGTTGCCTCCAAAGGAGGGAGATGTGGAGGTTCTTGAAAACTTTGTGGATGACGCATTGATTAGGGGTATGGCTGATGATGAAAGGATGATGGAAATGGTTCAGAGAATAAGTCTTCAGGAGCTGGTAGAGATGGGTGTCAACGTTGATGAGGAATAATGAAGATCATCTAAAGTGATGGTTTTGAAACTGTGCTGAAAATGAATCCACTTGTTCAAGAAAGCTAAACTAACCATTTATTTTTAACATTTGGTACTCACAAAAAGCACACACACCAGATTCTTCGAACCAGCTATTGATTTTATATATCAATTTTATATGAATTAGAAAAAAGGCATATAAAAAGCCTGCTGAGATTTAACAGCAATAATCTCAGAATGCAATTGCGATATGATTTCAAGTCCACTTCATCGTGAGTAGAGACCTTGCCTCATTAATGCGAGGGTTAAGCTTCTCATAGGAACCCAATGTAATCGAAAATTTTCGTCAGCTACCGGCAACAGTAACTTTCTTTGCATTCGGATTTTGGATCTTATACAGATTCTTCTTAAAGGGATCATCATATCTGGGAACTCTAAAATTTCACAGAAAAGGGCAAACATTTTGTTAGCAAGTTATCTAACGTGAGAATCCACTTGCGAAAACAGGAAAGAGCGTATACAATCATTCCAATATCGCTTGAGCTTATCTATCCATCATCTGAAGCCAGTACTATGCTTAATTATTTAGCCACAAACTCGTCCAACATCTACTGGTTACTGCAAGCAACTTTATACTATTGTAGTCATATCTAGATTCGAGCGTGCGGAAACCAGGTTTTATGTCACTTTTGGCGTCACCATAGAAAAAGAAATTCAAAAGGTGAATGTAAAAAGTTTTTAACAACATCTCCCTAGCACTCAGATTATTCTTGTTTGTACACCGTTAATCCAACATCATCACCACAGTATGCCCGTTCATAACCTGGCAGACTCACAAACCAACAATGCGCCAGCGCTTGATCCAAAATCCCTAGTTTCACAGCTGCATAACCATGTTCAGCAAAAAACACCTTGGAACAAGTCCCTTGTCATCGGCTCTAACTCTTCATCATATGTGTCCTTGAATACACTCACACCAATCCAGTCAAATGACAGTACCACAGCTTCAGAAAGTAATCTGGATGTACCTACCCCAGTCTCTAGCAATACTATCAATCGGTTTAATGTCTTCAATAGTGTTTCCAGATCTCCTAAGACATCATCGATCCTGAATCCAGGCTCTCGGTTTGTCGGTTCACAGCAATCTGGCCGCTCTACATACGAAGTGAATATCGAGTTCAACCATGTCGATCTTGAAAAGTCAACTTTGAATGGGTTTTTGAAGATCAAAGGCTTGACCGAATCTTACCCTGAGATCATCACCTATTTCGACGCTGAGATTATCTCTGAGGATTTCCACTTCATAACTTCACGTCGTCCACACGTCCATGGTGAAGCATCCATTTTCAACACTACTGATGATATTGATTTGCAACATTGGTCTAAATTTCCCTTCTGGAAGAGCAACAAGCCACCGAGTGTCAATTCCAATGCACAGAGTTTCAAGAAGCTAATCTCTAGTGCTGACTACATACATAGCGAGTATTTGAAGAAGAAGTATGTTTATATGCGCTGGAAGGAGAAGTTTCTTGTTCCAGATGCTAATGTTGATAACATTGAGGGAGCGTCATTCGCCGGGTTCTACTACATTTGCGTCAACCAACACACAGGTGGGATAACTGGGCTATACTACCACAAGAATTCAGAGAAGTTTCAACAGCTGGAGCTAAATTATGTGGAGAAGCGTGGTTCATCTGGTAGCTATCAGTTTATGTGATGTTCATGAGACTACTGGGTAATGGTAATGATTAATGGCAATGTGAAAGTAATGTGGACTGTTTGTTGGGCTCTTTTATTTATAGGAATTATTTGATGTTTGATTTGAATGAATTATGTTTATTCCCTTGCGACTGAAAGGTCCAGCTTCTGAGTGTGAGAGTTGAATCGATCTTCTAATGTATGTACAAAAGAATTTAAGCAGGTGTTGCCGCAGCTCGGTGTTTATAGTCAGTTTCGCTTACTCAGACTTTACGTCACCCACCTCTAAAATTGAAATGTCAAAACAAACCTACAACTGATTCAAACTTCATAACCGTTACTCTGCTAAAAATTACGTACACTTTGATAGCCTTGGTTACTCTATCTTTGAATCACTTTGATTACTACAATACCCAGAACCGCCTATATTACTTAGGGTCAATATTGCATTTTACAGAAAATCTTTGAAATGTCAACCGATGAGGGAATCAGTCGAACGAAGCTGATACAACTGATCACCGAGAACATTGCAAATAATGAGACATATGAACCCCAGAATGAACAAAGATATTGCTTGAAGCTTGCAAATCTTAAGATTGAGTCACTTCCATCTGAGTCGATTGAGCTGATACGAGACTCCATTGAGAGATTGTCCTTACAGAAGAACCAACTTAGCAGTCTACCCTCGAACTTCTCTAACCTACAAAATTTGAAATACCTGGATATCCACAAGAATAACTTTATCATATTTCCAAAGATTTTGACATGCTTATCTCAACTTGAGATATTGGATATTAGTTTTAACGAGATTGTGCAACTTGAGGATACATTTGATTTTGGTTACTTGAAGAAGAACTTGAAGATCCTCAGCTTAAAAGCCAACAAGCTCTCAAGGATACCAAAGGCGCTCACAACCTTAAAAAATTTGAAATTTCTGGAGGTTGATGAGAATCCACTTAACGAAAAGCAAATACATTTGTTGAAAGAGATGAAAACGATTGAGAGTAACGAGGAATGGTTAAAGCAACTAAGGACTCATCTGATTAATGAGCCGGATCTAGATCACAACAATCACGCTGTAGATGACGAAGAAATATCCGATAATAGGCAGCTCAAGCACTTAGAGAGATCTAGATCCACTTCAGACAGCTATGTGAGTTCAAGGGCAGCAAAGAGAATGGGATTTATCATCAATAGACCCAACGCTGACTTGGCAACTGATATTGTTCAAAAACACCCTACAAATACCAAGCCTGAGCAACATGTTCCTTCCAGAAACAGATCAATGACCACTACTAGGATACCCATTGCACCCCCTCCTGAGTTCAAAACTCAAGAACTACAATCACTTGAAGAGAGCACCGTCAAAAAACCGGCTATTCTTCCTGTGATCAAATCTCCCTTGACTATGGGTCCAAAATTAGACCTGAAAGCATTGGACGTGGCAAAGAAAGTTGCTTTTGCCATTTCTGAGTTTCAGTCAAGTTTGGAGAAAATCCCTAACATTTTATCAACTGATAAGATCAGCAAAGAATCGCAAGGGTTGGTACCCGGTATTAAACTATCACATCAGAATATATTTGCTAAGATCAGTGAATTTGAAAACGATTTAAGCGACAGAGCAGTACTCGTTGATGAGTTATTGAGCCTCACGCTTGAGGGTGTGAGTGCCTTTAAGAAAGCAATAGAGTTCCTAGAAATAAACTTAACTACAAGCATAAGGTCAAGTGAAGGTCTGGCTCCTATTCGCTCACTGTTTATGTCACTTTTCCTCTCCTATTCGGAGCTGATCAATGCCATGAAGGTTATTGCTCCTGATCAAATTCAGCTTACAGGAACTTCCCAAAGCCCTTTAACTCAGTCTAATGTAGGGGCGCAACCAAAATTCAGACAGCTACCCCCATTGAGAATCCCTGATGCTGGAATTTCTCAGAACTCGATAGCGCAGCAACAGCTGAATGAGTATAGTGACGTTGATGAAAAACTCTACGAGTCTTTGAGAAGCCTAATCAATGTATCTTCTCAAGTCTACGCCGAATTGAACAATGCTATTGCGACGAGTGCTATAGCAAATGCGAAACAGATGAACCATGAGAATGAAGATTTCAACAACAATGAAACACAAGGTGGGCACCCTTTCCCTGTGCAATTGATTTCAAAGATCAAAGATCTCACAAACACGTGCGTAACATCAATGGAGTTGAACAAAAAGATCAAGCTTAAGCTAGGTAATCAAAGTGTTAAGAATCACACCATCCAGGAGAAGAAGAAGTTTTACGATGAGATCAATTCTTTCCTGAAGTCCATCATCACCATTCTCGGCTCAACCAAATCCATCATGAATGAGTCTGTCATTCTAAATGAAGTGAGACAATCATTTGCTAACTTAACAAAGTCAACAAAGGACGTCACTATTGTCTTGGAGATGTCGTCCTACAGAATGATCAATGATACAGTGCAAAAGGAGAATGCATCACAATCTGCAATTCCTCAGTCAACGACTACCTCTCAACCGCCAATGTCAGCAATTCAGCCTCCAATGTTGTCATCCATACCTTCAGTTATGTCCATTCCCCAGATGAACACGCCGTTCTTAGGAATGACATCGGGTCAAGTATCAGCTGTTGGGAAACCACAGTCCTATATCCATACACAGCAGCAGCAGCAACATGCTCCACAAGCACAGCACCAGGGTGGAAATCAACCTCCTTTGACTAGTACACCGAGTGCTCAAGCTCAAAGTGCTAACCCTTTTGAGGCTTCAATGATGTTCAATTTGCAGACTAAGAGTGAAGGGATTCCAGAGGAGTAAAAAACTGTTTACCTCCACGGTGGACAGATATACGGTTGTTCAAGGTCTTACTATGTATTTCAGTAATCGATCATAATAAATAAATAAATAAAGAATAAATAGAGTGAATGGTATCACTTTTCATAAAAGGTCTTGTCCGTTCTAACCTTGTATAGGAATGCGTCTTCTTCAGAACGAGCGCCCAAGTCTCTGGCTAGTCCATCTGGGAAGCTTCTTGGAACAGCATTTCTCTCCGGATAGAAAAAGAGGTAGCAGATTCCACTGAAAGCCCCAATAGTAGCAAAGAAAAGACCTTGCCATTTCAAAGCAGTCGAATCGCTTACTTGGTCATAGTAGTGTGGCGACCACATGTTAAGTTCATCATCATCAATGTGAAGTGTTTGACCAACATTTCTTCTGTTCTGAACATCATCCCACTTAGCATCTGGATCGCGGTAATAGTACAGTTCATTTGAGATATCGTTTGGATAGGTCTCGTTTGTTGAATCTAGGGAATCTGGCTCAACCCAATCAGACGAGCTTGTAGACGACGACCCTGTGGAATAGAGTTTGTATCTTGCAAGCATTCTCTGTGATGCTGCAGTTGCTGGTCTGACCAAGACCCTAGATACTGGAAGCAAAACCATATTCTAGGGATGTTTTAATGTTGTTTACACTCAAGACTCCCTCCCTGATTGTGAAAGTAGTTTTGGAGTTTTTGGAGGATTACCACAATGTTACCCGGCTATGTTATTCGCGACGTCTTCATCAGGTTCGAAAATTTCTAAAGAAAGAACACCAAATCACAACACTTAGAACTCAATTTCCACCACCCCCCCCC
>PPLZ03000047.1:0-28242 GCA_003706705.3 Barnettozyma populi
TTGCCGATTCCAAAAGGAAACAAGGTTCTCGCCAAATACACGTCATTGTTGGCGCAAATCTGAGCAAATTAGCGCGAAGTGCCGAGAATCGGAGGATCCAAGAAAAAGGAAAAGTATGTCAGAGACTCACCCCTAATTTTCCCTTTCGA
Source organism: Barnettozyma populi (assembly GCA_003706705.3). Taxonomy (NCBI): domain Eukaryota; kingdom Fungi; phylum Ascomycota; class Saccharomycetes; order Phaffomycetales; family Phaffomycetaceae; genus Barnettozyma; species Barnettozyma populi. Next base: position 150 of record PPLZ03000047.1, read on the forward strand.
GTACTCAAGGGATACCAACATCACGGTGACCAGACTGTCTCTGTTCTCATATGCGTACTATAGTTTTAGTTTCATGAAAAGTAATGGTCTATATTCTTTCACTAATTAATTAATGACTCTCTGTTATTGAAACACACACATCAAATACATCAAGACTGTCTGGACCAATCCATCGCCATGCTCTGATCATCGTTGAAGATTAAAGAGTAAAACTCGCTCTGGAGGTTTGATCTACTTGGTGTATCTGCTTGCGGTTGTTGTTTTTGGTGCTGATTCGATCTTTTCTCTCGAAGTCTTCTAGCCATTTCTGCTTCCTCCAGCTTTATATATTGGTCATGGAGGTCGTGCGGAGATTCTCTGGAGTTACTTCTGTTCGAATTGAAGATGGAATCTGAGGGTGTATGCTCGAAAACCTCGAAGTTGAAATTGGCAAACGAGTCGTGTTCAGACTTCACTGGAATATCATTCAAAGATTGGCTAAATGATGGACCTGGGTTGACATTAGAAATGTCATTAGGCAGCAGTCCCAAAAGCTCGTTCATCGATCCACTGGTTGTAATATCCTTGAAGTCAAAGTTTGGTAGAACATCATCCACAATAGAATTCTGGTTCACATTTGTTTGCAATTGTTGTTCAGTTTGGTTGGCTTCCTTTGGTGTTGCGATACTCAACGTTTGGTCAAGATACTTTCCGCACAACTTGTCAATAACATCAATGAACTTGTTGGCAAGTGAGTTCACCTCTGACAATCTTGCCAGCACTTTTTTGGACAAGATAATATCGTTCTTCCATCCTGTGGCATGTTTTGAGTTTGGCTCTGAACAGAGGCAGACGACTGGAATCAATGATGCATGAAACAGAAAAAAGGTAGAGTACCAACTGGTGATTACAGTGACAGCATGGTTGCTGATGAAATTGGACACCGATAAGATAGTCTCGTGAGCAGCGTCGAGACAAACACGACGACACTGGGTACCCTCGGGAGACTTTGCCAACTCCAAAACCTCTGGATTCTTCGCTCCAATCACTCTTTGCCAAACAAACGTCCTAAAAACAATCAATTGCAGGTTCTTGTATCTCCAGATCAATCTGTAGCGAGCAAATGCTAGCCATTCAGGAACTTTGGTTTCACCAGGAATGTCGGAAGCTTTGATAGCAACATTGCTGTCTTCAGAGAAGTATTTTGGCAGTGACTGGATGAATTCAGCTATTTTCTTATTCAAGAGCAGACATTCATTGGCAGTTGGTGACGGTTTCGAAATCAATCGGTTGTAAATTTCGGTGGATATGATGGTGAACTTTGACTGCCATATCAGCCCTGAGTAGATGGTTGGGTATGATACAGGTATTAGATCTTTCTTGAGATCTGTGTTGTTGATGTAGTCATCATCGTTAATATTTGAGACTTGATTGATATCAGTCATTTGCTCCATCGGCAAGTTCACAGGTCTGCCAAAAGTGATTGCTGCACCACCATCGAAAATGTACAGACCCCACCACAGCCTTCTTCTCATCTCAAGTTGTAGTTGATTCTTTGATGTTGTCCAGTTACTGAATTCTTTGTATAGACCAAGACCCATAGCCATTCTTACAGCCAGACCCAAATAGTTCCAGCCAGTGTTTGGCTTGTTACGTTTCTGAGCATAATTACTGAGAAGCGTTAACGCCTGTAAGAGCGGTATACTTCCACTTTCAAACACATATGAAGAAAGGTAGGATTTGGCATTCTGGTAATAGTAGAGGTCTAAGTTGGAGCTTTCGCCATGGAGACACCAAGCTCCCAAAGCCAGAACTGTATTCAAAAGAATCTGCCATATTTCATAAGTTGGAGTGGGTATCTCATCTCTGTATTGCGCCATAAATGTCTCTTTGTGAATGAATGGGTATGATGTGTGATAATTCTCAAAGTAGGATTCAATAAACTCGTTGGTTAAAAATTTGGCTGTCAGCGATAGAGTGGAGTCCATATCGATTCTGGAATTGTTTCTGGAATCAGAACGGCCACTGCCAGACCTTGGTTCTTCTGTTGGTGATTCGAGATCATCGTTTGGCTTTTTGAAAGCACGCAACACAACAGCACTCGAGGCCACACCAAAATATCCTTTGTTGGAAGGATTTACGCTTAGAGCAGCCATGCCATCATTAAGGTCAATATCAACGTCTTCTTCATTCCAATCAAAGCCGTATAGAGCATCATCTGGTACATCGTCTTCCGGAAGTTCTGGGATGTACTCATTGTTTGAATTTGGCGAGTCTTCGTAAAAGTCCTCATATTGTGGTAATGGCGATCCATCAGTTATGGGCGAGCTGACGGAGTGCCTCAAAGTGTTGGCTTTGGGTACTTGCTTCGACAAGAGCTTCCCAATATCGGCATCTGGAAGAAGTTCATGGATCAGATGCTCCAACGCTTGGACACGATTCTCGACCTTGGTGAGGTGAACTCTTGTGAGGGGGCTTCGCACCACACGCGGGGAGTAGTTACACTCCCACCCATGAGTAATACACTTTGTGCACTTAGGTAGGTCCTTAGAACATTTGAGCTTCCTTCTTCGACATGAATCGCACTGGCACAAAAAATGTTAGTATGTCACCCTAAAATCTACACGTTGATACCAGGATACATACTGCTTGTTCGATGAAAACAGCTTTGACAGTCATATCTGCCTATTTTGAGTAGAGTATCCGATCGGTTTGATCGATTTGCTCAAAGACTTTTTGTCTACAAGTCCCTTATAACGATTCTAGACACACCTTAGACCCGGTGGAATTATAAAAAACTTTGACAAACTCGGTCATGATAACGTCAGGCGCGGAGGCAGCTTTACTTAAATTATTAAAACTCACGTGACTTCCTGGTGTGATTACGTAAACCAACTGTTTTGAATTTTAATCACCTTTTATTCCGCCCGAGTCTTACCGAGGTCAAACTTACCTGACTCTGGTAATGGCTAGAGTCAACTTTTTGTGAGAGTTTCTTTGTGACAGAGTCAAGTGGTTATCAATAAACTTTGGGGAACATGTGAAAGCGCTACTGGGGAGTTAATACAACGCGAAAATTATCTGAATCTTTCGTTGTTTGTTTCCTTTCATCTTTCAACCTCATCTTCGTACTTGTTGTAATTTGGTGCTCTGTCATTTACCCTAGTGCTTATCAAGATGCTATCGCACTCGCTCAGATCGTCCCGCCAGTTGCTCAGAAGCCGCCTAGAGGTTCCTCTATTGATTAAGGGCAAACTGTCCCTAGCTGCCTCTCGCTTCCAATCTACCAAAACCGATATTTCCACAGCCAAATTCAATCAGCTCTACGATCCTTCCTCAGTGGGTGGGGTGGAAAGCAAACTTGAACCATTGGACTCTTTCCAACGTCGTCATTTGGGTCCGAACTCTAAGGATGTCACCAAGATGCTATTTACTCTTGGCTATTCAGATCTCAAAGATTTCATCCAAGATGTTGTTCCAGAGAACATCTTGATCAAGAGAAGACTCAACGTGAAGCCAGCGAATGGTTTTACTGAGTCTCAGATGGTTGAGAACTTGAAGGAATTGGCCTCAAAAAACAAGGTTTTCAGAAGTTTTATTGGAAAAGGTTACTACAACACTCATCTTCCTGCTGTGATCCAGAGAAATATTCTGGAATCCCCAGAGTGGTATACTTCATATACTCCGTACCAACCTGAGATTTCTCAAGGCCGTTTGGAATCCCTTCTGAACTTCCAGACCATTATTACTGACTTGACAGGTTTACCGATTGCTAATGCGTCTTTGCTTGACGAAGGTACTGCTGCTGCTGAAGCATTGAGTTTGTCATTCACCAACTCCAAGAAGAAGAAGTCCAAGTACGTTGTTGATGTTGATATCCATCCACAAACCCTTTCTGTTTTGGAGACCAGAGCCAAACCTCTTGGCATTGAGATCGTTCAGTTACCTCTATCTTCTGAGGAAGGTCTGAAACAGTTAGAGTCTATCAAAAATGAGATCTCAGGTGTTCTTGTTCAATATCCAACTTCAAGCGGTGGTATCTTGGACCATGCCGTACTCACCAATATTTCCGAACTGGTGCACTCTGTCAAGGGCCTATTTGCTGTTGCATCTGATCTTTTGGCTTTAACGCTTTTGAAACCACCATCTGAATTCGGTGCGGATATCGTTTTGGGATCTTCCCAAAGATTTGGTGTCCCTGTGGGCTTTGGTGGTCCACATGCTGGTTTCTTTGCCGTCATTGATAAACTGAATAGAAAGATCCCCGGTCGTATCGTTGGTGTTTCCAAAGATAGATTGGGCAACCAAGCCCTACGTCTCGCTCTTCAAACCAGAGAGCAGCATATAAAGAGAGACAAAGCCACTTCCAATATCTGTACGGCTCAGGCTTTATTGGCGAATATTGCTGCCAACTATGTGGTTTACCACGGCCCAAAGCAGCTTAAGAAGATTGCAGCTAGGGTGTATGGATTTACTTCTATTCTTGCTAATAGGATCTCAAAGACCCACGCTTTGGAAAACCGATCCTGGTTTGACACTTTGACAGTTAAACTGCAAGGTGTATCAGCCGATGAGCTTATGAAGACCGCTGTTGAGAAGTATGAGATCAACTTGTTCAAGGTTGGTTCCCAGACCGTTTCTCTATCTCTTGATGAAACCGTAACCACTAAAGACCTTGTCGACTTGGTTGAACTCTTCACCGGTGAGACTCTTAATGTTGGGTCTATCACTGAGTTCCCGGAGTTTCCAGCTGATTTGCTTAGAACAGATGAGATCTTGACCAACCCAGTTTTCAACTTGCATCACTCGGAAACCGCTATCTTGAGGTACTTGCATCTCCTACAATCCAAGGATATCTCGCTTGCCAACTCTATGATCCCGCTAGGGTCGTGTACCATGAAGCTGAACGGCACAGTTGAGATGCTTCCGTTGTCGTGGCCTGAATTCGGCTCCATTCATCCATTTGTTCCAAAAGACCAAGCTGCTGGTTACTTGGAGTTGATTTCGGCCCTTGAGAAGGATCTGGCTGATATTACTGGGTTCCATTCCACCACTCTACAACCAAACTCTGGTGCTCAGGGTGAATTCACCGGTTTGAAGGTCATTAAAGCGTTCTTGGATTCTCAGGGCCAATCACAAAGAAATATCTGTTTGATCCCCGTGAGTGCCCACGGTACAAACCCTGCCTCTGCCTCCATGATCAACTTCAAGGTTGTTCCAGTCAAGTGTTTGGAAAACGGTTCGCTGGATCTTGTTGACTTGAAGGAGAAAGCAACCACGTACAGAGACAACTTGGCCGCTATTATGATTACATACCCATCCACATATGGCCTATTTGAGCCCGGTGTTAAGAGCGCCATTGACATTGTCCATTCCAATGGTGGTCAAGTCTACCTTGATGGTGCCAATATGAATGCGCAAGTTGGTCTGACCTCACCTGGTGATTTGGGTGCTGATGTGTGCCATTTGAACTTGCACAAGACCTTTGCCATTCCACATGGTGGTGGTGGTCCAGGTGTTGGTCCAATCTGTGTCGCTGAGCACTTGGCTCCTTTCTTGCCTAAGCACGAGTTGTTCGAGATTGCAGGTGCCAGTGCACAAAGTGTTGACTCAGTGAGTGCCGCTCCATATGGTTCTGCCTCCATTTTACCAATCTCATACAGTTATATCAAGCTGCTTGGTGGTGATGGCTTGCCATTCTCTACCTCTATTGCGATTTTGAACTCCAATTACATGATGAACAGGTTGAAGGAGCATTATGACATTTGCTTTGTGGGCCAGGACGGTATCAAGTTTGGTGGTCACGAATTTATTCTGGACTTGAGAAAGTACAAGAATAAGGGTCTTGAAGCCATCGATGTCGCCAAGAGGCTGCAAGACTACGGGTTCCATGCCCCAACTTTGGCCTTCCCAATCCCAGGAACTCTAATGATTGAGCCAACTGAGTCTGAAAACTTGCAAGAGTTGGACAGATTTGTTGATTCCTTGATCTCTATTAAGGGTGAGATTGATGCATTTGTTGCTGGTGACCCAAGAGGTCAAGTTTTAAAGAACGCACCACACTCCTCTGCTGACGTTATCTCATCGCAGGATTGGGATACTAGAGGATACACTAGAGAACAGGCTGTTTTCCCACTGCCATTCTTGAAGACTAACAAGTTCTGGCCGACTGTTGCTAGATTGGATGACACTTACGGTGACTTGAACTTGATCTGCACTTGTCCGTCAGTGGAGGATGTTGCCCGCGAGTCATGAACACACACATACAGTTTGTACACTTCTAGATATTCCTTATCGATTTTAATAGCACACGCATAATGATAGACCCAAACTGTTGAAAAGATAGTTTTAAACCAACGTAGCCAAATGCTATTCAAATTCTCTATAAAGTTATAAAAACATTCCGCTAAATGAAGAACAAATCCAGACAAACCAGCGCCCACAACAACATCCCACCATTTATCGCACAGTCCACCAATCTCTTTCCTGAACTCCTCAAAACTGTGTTATCTCCCACGAAATTACAAGTTGTGTAATTCGCACTAGCGTCAAACAACCCATAACTTTGCAGAATAGAGGAATTCCCCAGCGGACAGCTGAATGAGAAATCAGATGGGCAATCCTGGACAATTTGATAGCACGAGTCAATGCAAGGCATCACTTCATAATATGGGCGTTGTGGCCTGATCAAATCATTGAGGAAATCACTTCTTGACTCATTCACCGCTCTAAGGACATACCCTGGCATTTCATGAGTCGAACACCGTGTGAAAATCATCCCACAGAGCCACCTCTTATAAGACTCCTTACAGTCTTCACATGTCCTGATCGGAGAGTACAGGGTATCTGGAGCCCCATCGCAATTGATCTGGTCCATCGCTTTGGTAAAGTTCTCATAGATTGACTTTGCATAGTCATCGTATGTTTTCAAGAGAAGGTCACTGTCACTATCGAGCTGATACTGTGCAGATTGAGGGACCGGGTACGCGACATCGCTGCAGAAATCAAGCCCGTATGCCAGTTTACAGGTACCCGCTGCATCGGTGGTAAATTCAATTTTACCGTAAACCACACCAGGAACATCAGGACCACCGACATCAGATGTTACATAGGCAACGTAGTTCGTAGAGGCGTTGAGACCATCAACAACAATCCATTTGCGGAAAATCTCATCATTGTCATACTGTGTCAAAAAGGTCTTGAACTTATTCTCATCCACGGCATCATTATCAGCTCTTTGAACAGCGCAGAAGGATTTTGTAAGCGCACTGAAGGCCATATTGTCAGTGTCTTCTAGCACTTGTAGCTTTATCGAATTGGTTCTCTCAATCACAAAATCTGTCAGATTGGTCCCATTAGACGATGTAATGTTGAACTGTCCTGTTCTGAATATCGCTGAGTGGTCATCTGCACCAATCATGCTAGCAAAGGACGAGTTGTCCCATTGAAACGGCACATCACTAACAGAAAACCCGACCTTAAGGGAGAAGACATCAGCGTTCAATGCTGGGTTCGGGGAGAAGCCGTCAATCGGCGTTGCCGCAAGGTACAAGAGAGTAGTCATTGGAGCCTCTGCGCCCGCAAAGTTCTGATCCTGGAAGTATCCGTCGTCAAAGTAGTTCCAACCGAATACACTGTCGTCTGCCCCGTATGATGTAAAGACAGTGATGTAGTCGTTAATGTCAGTCAAGTTGTTACTGAGGACTGTTGGATAGGTGCAAATGCAGGAAGATAAAAATGCCAGTATCGCAAATGGGTTTTCAAGAGGATCTGAGTCATTGCTGGCAGCCACAGTAAAGTTGTACGCCTTGTACTCGCCTGGAGCTAGCCTCACATCTCTAATGTCCCAGTCGTTGATGACTTCAAAGTTGGGCACAAACCCAAAGATATCTCGCAGTTTGGAACTTTGTTCCGGGGAGACTGGAGGGTAAACTGCAGGCTGTGCTGACTGTTGCATGGCCTCTGTGTAGACGAATCCGTTTTCCACGGCTCGCTCTTGTAATCCATAGTACCCTGCCTGTTGTGGCGATCGAGCCTGCTGGAGTCGCTGAGCTGATGGATGGAAAATGTTGTCATCCATAGCACCCAGTGCCACTGCCGTTCGTATCCTACTCAGAAGTGGCACAAGCAGAAGTGCGCTGAAGAGGACCATTTTGTCTGGTAGGTGAATTTAGTAGTAAACAACGAACCTTTTTTTCATTGGTGATGTACTCTAAACAAAAACAGAGTGCTTTTTTACCCCAAGCTCAATCAAGTATGGCACATTCGTAGTAAAAAGTGCACATTTTGACATAGTATGACGGATCTAGGATCAGAGGTCTAGCTGGAAGCAAGCATAACGGTTTTCTAAGAGGAAGCTGTCTGCGTGAGTGAGTCGCACAATTTGAGTAGAGATGTTCTTCTACGTGTGACACTTAGCCTCGTCCGAAGAGAGCTGTATGCATAGAAAACCTGAACTTTGAAGTTCGATCGATAGGTTGAAAAGGCTAGCGCAATTCAAAGCTTTCAGATGAAGGTATCTCATAGAGAGTACAAACTAACTGACTGAGCAGAAAACTTGAAGTTTCACGAGCTTTGGTCCCATTGCTAAAGTGCAGTTGTGGCTGCTGTTTGGCACTCCGAGGTGTGCTGTTGTAACCCACAGATATACATAAAACAAAAACACAGAAGGACAGGTGTCTTTGTTCTTCTTACCGCTGTCCCTTTTGAGCCACTGTTTCATGTTTTCCAGACCCCAGTTAATCTTTTCAGAGCTAAGCACAGACTGTGCCCATCTTTCGTTAATCTTAGTGAATCTTGCCTTCCGCACAGAAGCTCATCAATCATAAGGACAGACCCAGAATATCAAACATGTGGCGGATAAATATATAGTGCACTTCGGTGCAGATTTAGTACCACAACCATTACTAATATCACTACTGCCTGCTCAATTGAAGGGAATTGCCCTTTTTGCCTTTTTGTTTTTGTCTTTGCCTTTGTATTTTCTGTTTTGTTCGTGATAGATTTTGTTTTTTGTTTTACCGCTTGGCTTCCTTCTAGCAAACCACACAACCTCCGTTTCAGACCACTATCAACTCCCCAGTAGTGAGCCTGTGCCAGCCACACTGAACAGCAGAATGGACAGCTCATGGAACCGCTCTAAACGCTCATCATTCTCAGTGGGATCCTTCCAGGCGAGCACGCTCGATGACCATCAGCGCTACGGGCTGCCATTTCAGCAGCAGCAACAACAACAACCGGCACCACTCCATCAACAGCTGCAGCTTCCAGCACGCAGCGCCTTCTACGAGTCGCATTGGCCGCTTTACGCTGCTGACTGGACAACGCGACCCCATAATAACACAGACAGCGACGGCATTGTCGCTGTGTCCACTTATCGTGAAGACGCAGTCAACAGAATAGAGATTCTCCAATCAACTCTGTCATCAGTCGAGCACGCCAATGGTCACTTTTCAGATGGACTCGACATCCTCAAACTCAGCGAGGCAAGCGTAGAGTTACCCATCACAAAGCTCCTGTGGGATCCAACGCCTTCACCACAAGTATCCCGTCTCATCTCCACTAATGATCGCCTCAAACTGTGGGAAGTTGACGAGTTCAGCAACATGCTCGTTGAACGTGCCTCCTTGGTCAACAACCCACATACATCGACTCAGGGTCAGTCACTACCGCCGCTGACTTCATTTGACTGGAACAAGGTGAGCCCGAACCTCGTGATTACATCGTCGATGGACACGACTTGTACAGTGTGGGACCTCAATTCGATAACCGCACCAAAGACACAACTCATCGCCCATGACAGCGAGGTATTTGACGTTCAATTTATCAAGGGCTCGAGTGACATATTTGCATCCGTAGGCGCAGATGGCTCAATGCGAGTGTTTGACCTGAGGGCACTGGATCACTCTACGATTGTCTATGAGCCGCCGCCACCACCGCCACCATCAATCACAGGCACTGGTGCGACTGCTGCTGCTGCAATGGCTGCTGCTGCAATGGCTGCGACTGGCTCTGCAAGAGGTAACATCCCGTTGCTGAGACTCGCAACCTCCAATACGGACCCGAACCTTATTGGCACGTTCAGGTCTAACTCAGAGGAGATTGGGGTAATGGATCTGCGGTACCCTGGCCAGCCAACAATGACGCTCGTAGGCCACTCCGCTAAGGTTAACTCGATAAAATGGCATCCTACTGAGTCCAAACTGCTCTCTGGTGCAGACGACTGTCAGGCCCTAGTGTGGGATTTATCCAGCGGTGGAGGGGCTTCTGGGCTAGGGTCTCGAAGCAATTCGAAGAATTCTAGCGCTGCGGTTGTGGCTGTGGGGAACAATGGCGGCCTGTATCCCGAGTACGCATACAGTGATACATTCGAGGTGAATAATGTGTGTTGGAGACCTGATGGGGAGTGGTGTGGTATTGTTAGCGGGAAAGGATTTCAAGGGGTCAAAATGGGGAGTTGATACAAGCAGTTGATTTCTCACTCTCACCTACACTAATAATACACAACCTACCGGTTTTTTTATTTTGTTAGATACTTCAAACGTTATCATCATGATACTCAAACGTCGTCTTTGTGGGGTCCTTAGGTCCAATTCTGACGTACCTCTCATCATCGCTTGGTCTTTCCCTCAAGGTGTTGCAGTCCAACAGCGATTGCAGCGACAATACCAGATTCTCAACGCAATGGACTGGTGTCCATGATGGTCCTAAGATATCTAAACAGATGTGTCCATTAGAGTAAACGTGTGGGTTTATAGGAATGGCTGGGGATTCGTCATTGGTGATGAAGAAGCACACAGGGGGTTCGAAAGGATACTTTTCAGTCATGCAGATTTTGAGTCTATATTTTTGATCATTGACAAACAGAGGGTGGTCAATGAATGTGAAGTCAGCATGAAGAACGTGTAAGTTGTCTGTGGGGGTGATCTCGATTCCAGGGAGGACGAAGCCAATTGCCTCAAGCTTACGAAGCTCTTTCAGTAGCCTCGGGCGACAGGACATGATGTTAAAAGTACGAGTGATGGAGGTCGCAGCTGGTTTGAGGCATTTGGGGACATATTCTATGAGCGGGGGTGATGATGACTGTTGTTTTTGGCGTTGATGTTCTTGTTGCTCGAGATGAGCTTGGTGGAGTTGATAAGTATTCATGGTGATGTATGTTTTTCTCGTACTTTTTTATGTGTCAAACTATTATTTTAATAACCGATGCTTTTCAACAAGACTAAATAGAACACTGGTAACGGATAGAGACTGAGATTTCTAGAGCCCACAGAATAATTAAAGGTGGATGGGTTCACTTCGTCTTATTTATACATCCATAGCGGAATATCACACGGTAGGTCACAGCTACCTCTCAACGTCATTGGACCATCTCTGATACCAATACGCCCCAATGCTATGGCAACCGCTCTCAGTCACCGACAGCTATCCGAACAATTTAAGACAAATGTCCCATTACAGAAAACCAACAAATCGAGAACAATCAATTGCTACTACTACAGGGCCTGGCATGCGACCTCTCTGGACTCAAAAGGGCAACTGAGATGACACTTTGTCACCAGTAGTTAGTTAATTCTAGGCAGGTCCAGACACACACTAATCACCTTCAGTAACCGAGGGATAAATAACATATTACTCCCCACGGATTGACTCTAATGGATCCTGGTAGTGTCTGGTGTCTTGAACGAGTAACTATGGAGGAATGTTGAATAATATGATTTCACTGCGATGGGCTTACACGTCATTGTGTTGATTTTTGTCACTTTACGTCATGGACCGGGAAGTGGTCAGGGGGTCAAAAAGAACTTAGAAGAAAAAAAAACAAAGCGGACATCATACCAACAAGTTGCTACTTATCGAGAATCGGTAGATCATGAAAGAGTTAGCAAACGCGGAGCCATCTCCTTCTTGATGTTTGTCCATTTGGAACCACTGTGACCCGAAGTGATCCTGTGCTTTGGAAGATATACAATTACACTGTTAGTCAATTGAGGGTCGACAAACTCTAGCCTCTACTATCATCGACATTTGGTTGAACAACGTCAATACAACCGTTTCTTCCATTCTCAGCACCAAGCATGTCATGTGCAGTCATGTTAGATATACTCTCCCCAGACCAGCCAAGATATGGAACGCCCTAAAATTGAGTTTGCTGGATAGGCTCAGCGACACACGAGCTACCTGAGCCAGAAGATAATTGGCCTGCTGGAAATCCTCAGAGGCCGATATGTTTCCACTCAGTCCATAGAAACAGGCCAACAGTATATATGGAAAGATTTATGGGATTAGTTGTTATTGTCCAAAAAGGGGGTAGGATGGGGTGCGGATGATATGAATAAGTTTCAAGTGCAAGAAAACGACAAGCTGTGATTAATGATAATTGCAGCGCGTTCTTTCTCTAGCCTCTGGACTCTGGACCGATCTAGGATAGTACTAGTATCACGCCTTGCATTCTTTCTTTTCAGGAGAGTAGAGAGTGATTTGTTTGCTGCCAACCAGGGTTTTGGGACGTGTTATTCTCAGTTTGGCCTCCAAACTTCCTTTGTTCGCTCAGGATAGAATCACGCACCCACTTTCACTACAGTTTGTCAAAAGTTCATACGAAAGTTCATTAGTTTATTATTTCTGGTCACAGACCAGGATTATTTCATTATTATCACACCCCAGTTGGAGGACCTCTCCTCAAGAAGTCTAAGAAGTCTTCAGCCTCCTCCTCCTCCTGCTCACCGATCATTTCGTCATCATTACTGTCACTTGAAGAATTGAATTTGGAAGTGTGTGTCCCATCATCAGGTCGTATACCATCATCGAGCTGGCTTATAGTCGATGCTGTCAAGGCCCGCGATGTTACCTGCGTTCTAACCGCTGCCTTATCCGGGATCGACAAGATCGCAGACATGCCATCAGTTTCATCGAATCCGTCAAGCTCAAAAGCAATTGGGAGATTAGACATCTTGTTGCTATTGCTTTCTATCCCCACGTATGTCTTCTCGTATCTTTCAATGATGTCAAGCGGCAGCCCATACATTGGCATGTATCTCAGTTTGTATCTCCAATGTGAAACCAGCTCCACATCTCCGTATCCTGACTTAGTGATGTTTTCATAAGTGTACCTCCATGGTTTTTCTCTAATCAGGAACACGAATGTGTCAACTGTTCCGTTGAACGAATTAACCCACGCCCAAGTAATGGACAGACCAAAAGAACCAATGAAGTTTATACCCAGCGAGTCCACCACAATTGGGAGAATCCACAGGAAGAAGTACGCCACTGGGTATAGGAAAATAAGCTTCATCTGTTTCGAGATTACTCTGTATCGCGTCTTGAGTCTGTCTGAATTGGCCTGTTGTAATTGAATGTTAATATCCAGATTGTTGATAATGTCTTGCGTTGCTAACGCTTGTCCTAGCGTTTTACCGTTAGTTTCCGCCACAACGGTTTTATCGTTCTCAAGTACTGTTTTTTCAAAAAGCTTGATCAGCGACCACCAGCGTCTCTTCGCTTTCCCAACCATGCTTTTTCTCTGCTTGTTCATGTTTCGCAGTTGGATCTGGACGTATATGTAGATTGTGATGTAGATAATCAAGATGGTCAACATGATGAAGTATCTTGGACCAAAACTTAGTGCATAGCGCATCCACCGAGGGCGTTGTGGCAGGTAACACCAAACGTCAAGTGCAACGTATCCACCTCCAATGAACGGAAGACCTGCAAGCATGCACGGGATGATGATTGTGGATGCATAGTAGTAGTATCTCCAAGAATAAAGCCCACCAACACGTTTGGAGTTGAAGATGGTGAGGCACGTATGGACTGCAAAGGCCAATATGGCAAGGTCACCACCTTCGATTGACATTGCGGTAAAGAACCCAAGGGCATCAACTCCGGCGTCGCTAATAACCTGCGGAACATCGCTGTTGAGCGCAATCAACGGGTATATCATCACTGAAACTGCCTTGAACAGGTCATACATGATCAGAATCAAGATAAGCTTGTGCCGAAACTTCAGTCTTGATGGGTGCATTGCAAAATACGAGTAAATCATCACCAGACAGGAAGCGATCGACAATGCACACGATGAGATGGCAACAATCTTGAGGTCCTGGACCTGTTGTGGTTCGAAGAGCATATCTGCGCGATTACCCTCGTTTCCAGCGCTCACTGTGTGGTGCTTAAGGTCTGAACTTCGGTCTCTATCCAGCAACTCCACACCAGACACCACCAGTGTCGACAGTATGGGCAGTGCTACCATATCTCTAGATGCTGTGTGATATCTTGCGAGGGGCGGTGGCAGCTGTCTATTGCGATTTGATTGTGCTTGTGGTTATTGCTGTGGTTGCTGTTGTGGTTGCTGGCTGGAGCGAACTGTTTTTGGTGCTGCTCCCTAAAAAGGATTGAAGATGCAATTTCTGAAATCGGCCTGTTGCTTCGAATCCAAGATCCGTGCACGTGCGTGAAACACCGATTAACGGAACGCTAAGGGTTCAGAGGTTATTAAGAGCACTTATTGGCCAATGAGTACAGTCAACCAGAACAGCCACTTGAAAGTTTGAGCAAGGCAAAAACTTTTCAGCTGCTCACTTGTGTGTGAAATATTTTTTTCTCCCCCGTTCATTGTATGTTGGGATCTTCGGTATGTTCATATCGGGGAGGCTCTTGTCTATGCAACTGCGGACCATGCATTCCGATGTGGAAGATCACCGCCGATCCTCCGTTTCAGGCAGGTCACTGCCAACAATTACCACGACAACCGGGCGGCTATATCTATGAGGGGGCGGACGGTGAGGAGGGGGAGGGGGCAGAGCAAAGTAACCGCCTCTGTAGCGGACAGAAATAAGGGCTGGACAAACAGAAGCTTTTTCCTTCTTCCTATGATCTAGAGCAGATGTCCCGGCTGTTCATTGAGCTTAATCGATATAAAATTGCTTAGGTCACGTGGCTTCGGAATATGCAATTGCGGACATGTGACCGGATAAATACCAAGCCAGCATTTTTTTAATTGTACCAATGAGCTCAAATGAAAAGCAAGAAGTGAAAGAAAACCTGAAGGGCGGAGATACCTATACAGAAAAAAAGAAAAAAGAAACAAAAAGAAAGAGAAACAAAATAAACAGAAAATAACAAAAGTTGACCACAGAAATCAAACCGATAGTTTCTCAAAATCTTTTTCTGTTAAACAAACTACAACAGAATCGATAGACCCGCTAGAAATTTTCAACTAGAATATCAATTTTTAATGATGCTAGTGGCTTAATCTAATCTCTTGCACATTACCTAGAGATGACCATCGAGAACCAGATCTTGCTTGCAACAGAAAGCCTTAAGTATCTTGCTGTGATTGACGACAATGAGGATGACGTTGATCAGTTTGACACACGGGCGTTTTCCATCACAAGAAACAAGTCCAGAGGCTCTGCTACCGTGAGAAGACGCAGCTCTGTACGCAGAAAGCTTTCCATCAGCTCAGCCCACAACTCCGAAAATGTAGCTATCTCAAATGACTACTCATGTGATGTACCCAAGAGAACAATCGCTGATTTTGATACTCTGAAAATTCTGGGTATTGGGTCTTTTGGAAGAGTCTATCTAGTAAAGGATAAGCTGACAGGGAATCTCTTTGCGAGAAAAACTATCAAGAAGGCCAAGATATCTGTTGATAAGAAGCTATATCAGTCTCATAAAAATGAGAGGGACATTCTCTCGAGTGTGTCACACCAGAACATTGTGAAGCTCTTCTATGCGTTCCATGACCACGATGATATTAATTTTATTCTGGAGTACATTCCGGGTGGGGAGTTGTTCTACCACTTGTGCAACAAGAAGTGTTTTAGCGAAAAGGATAGCGCGTTCTATATTGCCGAGATATCATTGGCCCTGCACCACCTCCACACACAAGGTGTGATTTACCGAGACTTGAAACCAGAGAATGTAATGTTGAACTCATCTGGCCATGTCGTCCTTACTGATTTTGGGTTGTCATCTATGGATGAGACTTCCAAATCAATCTTAGGTACGCCTGAGTTTGCTGCGCCTGAAGTGTTGAGTGGGGATGAATACTCATACCAAGCAGACTGGTGGAGTTTGGGAATTGTTCTCTATGATCTATTGGCGGGAGAACCGCCCTTCTTGGGATCATCCACTTTGGAGATCCTGCATAGAATCAAGACAAGCATTCCGAAACTTCCCGGTTTCATTACGCCACACGCTAAGTACATGTTGAAAACTCTCCTGCACAGAACGCCGGAGAAGAGATTGGATGTCGATGGCAACTGGGTGGAATTCAAGGCTCATGCCTTCTTTCGAAACATCACCTGGGAACATATGGAGACGTCCATGCCACCCATTGTTCCAAAAATCAACAAGTTAGAGGATGCGGACAATTTTGACCAAACATACATCAAAAAGATCCTTGCAGCCGAAAGGAAACAACAAGCTAATAACGACGATACATTGAACAGTGCCGAGGATATGGTTGATGAAAACGGCTTGGTTTTCAAAGGATTTAGCTTTGTTGCTTCTGAGGAGGTGCTGCAGAAACACTTCAACTGATCTGATATATACAGTATTAAATGATGTGTGGGTATACTTACTGCGTTACACAATGTTTGCTGTAAGGTCATATGACGTAGACGTTAAAGTCCATCATATCATTGACCCCTTGCAAAATATTTTTGGTATGGTCCCAAGGCACTCTAAATATCCCAGCATTAATCTTTGGCATGTTAATAACCCATCTCCCTTTCATCCTTTTGTTCATATCTTGGATCACTGGGTCCGAGCTTTCACTCAACTGTCTGTAGAGGTCCTGAATGGCCGCCCTCGTATTCAGAAGAATCGCATCTGGTGCATCTGGCGAATTGCCGCCACCAGTACTTGTGAATAAACAGGCAATGTAGTAGCCGCTAACGTCACTGAAATCATCTGATTTGATCAGGAGTGTCGTTCCCAGTAGGTCAAATGGTTTGTGTTTGGCACAATGCTCCTCGTAAAGATGTTCAGCTTGGGGATACTTTAGCGCAAATTGATAGGCAATGCCTCCACCCCAGATTCCATGGGTATTGCAGGAGTGCGCAAGAATAGAGTGTCTGGTAGATGTCCAGAGATCTCCCGTGATGTACTTGATGGAAGTCATAGCGTGTCTATTAGTTGTTTGATGGAGTTGATAGATTGGTTGTCTTACTTTTCTCCAGAAAACACAATTTTACATAAGATCTTAGTAATTACATTTAAGAGAATGGAATGAAAGTATGTACGCTACTTGGCCTCTAGTTCCATGGCTTGCTTGATCACACCAACACTAGCACTTGCCTGAATCTTCTCATTGCCTCCTTTTGAGATCGCATACTCGATTTCACCCAACCCACTGAATATGGCTGCTCTTGTTTCAGGCTTCAGCTCATAGTTGTCGAGAATCTCAACAAAGCCTTGCAACAAGTCCACAAGCGCAAGCCCTTTCGATTGCTTGACCTTGTTTAAAGTAGCAGTAGTTGTACTCCAGTCATCCTTCAATATCGAATCTAATATCGTTTCGATGTCCTTTGGATGTGGGGCACCAATGCTCTCGTATATCATTTCTGTGGTAATCTCATCATCAGTAGCAGCTTTACATGCCTGTAAAACATTGAGTGCTTTTCTCATATCACCGTTACTTAACTTCAATAGAGCCTTCTGTGCCTCGTCCAAGATATTCAGTTGTTCTCTGATGATGACCTTCTGAATATTACCTTCGATAGCACTCTGCGCTAACGGTTGGAATCTGAATCGTGTACAACGTGAAAGCAGTGCTGGATTCAACTTATGGGCATAGTTGGCCAGTATACAAAATCTGGTATTCTTGGTATACTTCTCAATAATTCTTCTAAGTGCATTCTGGGCAACGTTGGTCATGGCATCGGCCTCATCCAAGATAATCAATTTGAATCCCTTGGAGAAAATCTGCATAGTGGAAGCAAAGTTCTTAATCTGGTTCCTTACGACATCGATACCACGGTCATCAGATGCATTTAGTTCCAGCACCATGTTCTTGTAGTTCTTACCGTAAATTTCACGAGCAAGGGCAATAATGGTGGACGTCTTACCGGTACCTGGCGGTCCATAAAACAGGAGATGTGGTAGACGGCCATCATTAGCAAACTTACGCACAGTATCGACAACCTCTTGTTGGCCGTAGACGTCGTCAAGTGTTTCTGGACGGTACTTCTCCACCCTGTTAGAAATGGTTAGTGTTCCCTAATGTGGACGAGGCACTGCAGTATGCAAACAACTTACCAAGGCAAGTTTTCAGACGTTCTATCAGTCGACATTGTGCGTACTAAATAAGGAAGAGTCTGTTTCGGTTGACTTCTAGAAGTGTCTTTGTTGATTTCTTCTTTAACGAACAAAACTGAAGAAGCACCGAACACGAATCTTTCGCGTCCTCCTCGCACTGGCAAAAAAAAACGCGACAAGATCTCTTTCGCAAATGCAAATGTACTATTAGAAACGTAAACAAAACAAAAACAAAAGTAGAAAAACAAAATTAGACATCCTACACAACTTCTTTCCGCTTCTTGCCACCGCTGAAGGGATGCCGCCGAAAAACAACTTACGAGCACAGTTGCTTTGGCTCAAAAAGTCCAGTGCTAATGTCGCTGAGAAGAGCAAACTATTAGACATCACTAACATAGATCATCCAGTTGCCACCAACGGCCCCAAGAGCAATGGAACGGCGGCTCCAATAGCCAACTCACTACCCAGGGAGAATAATGAGGATGATATCGCATCTTTGATGGGTAATGTGGATGGAAGTGGAAGACATTCCGGTCTTAGATCTATACGGCGTGAAAACTCCTCAGCATCATCATCAACACACAAGTCTTCACCCTTACCAGCATTCCAACAACCACAGTTACCTCTACAGAGAGGTACAATACCCACAGCTGCAAATACTGCATACACAGAACCTGCGGTGATAGACCTCACCTTTGATGATGAACCATTTGAATCCTCACGAACGCCATCTGCATCTGTGTCAAAGAGAAAACTGGCTAGCTTGACAACGCAGACACCGCTCACAAAGAGACCTAAACCCTCAAGCAGCACGTCCACCCCTAGGGAACCAATACAAACTAATGATAATAAACTTAATGACTTTAATGAGGCCAACGAATCTGATTTGACTGCATTGGACAATTATGACTTCAACAAGGGATCGAAGATTTCCACAGACAGATCTACATCTTTTGTCAATCACAGCACTACCTCAAACACTTCAATCACTATAGGCGAGATGCCTAAGGCTCTAAGCTTAAGAGAGAGACTTATGCGCTTACAGAAGTCTTATATAGATGTTTGCGAGAAGAGGATTACTCTTTTGGTTAAACGAGTGGCTATTGAAGAGTCAGAGGAGTTGTCAGAGAAAGACAAGAGACTCAAAAGAGCTGAGGTTACCAAGGAGCTATCTCAGTTAGAGATGAAGCAAGATACCTTGAAATACCAACTAGTCAGGTTAGAGGAACAGGAACAACAACCTCTGCCTTCTCATGCTCCGACTCTTGCTCAGAGGTCACACACTATAGCTGTCCCACCACCGCAACCCCAAAGGATCCTTCCCACCCCGAGGAAGCCTATTTCGTTTGATCCAACGCCTATTGCTAGCACCCCAACTGTTATACAGGCGGTGGACAGCCAGATTAACAACGAAACGATTCATTCTGACACTGTCGAAGAGACGCCTGTCCCAACGCCTGTCCCAACGCTTGTCCCTGTCAAAAGCCCACTCAAGGCTAGAACTCCACCACCAAGAAGATCAATACAACCACCATCTATAAACGTACCACCTACTATGCCCCCAAGTGTAAACTCAGATGAAGAGGTTGAAGATCGAGACTTTGGTCTTGTTACCAGTGAAGTTGATGAAAATGATAATGGTTCTGATTTGGAAGACTTCATTGTACCCACTCAGAATGAGTCTTTCACTGACGAAGAGTACTATCATGATGCATCTGAAGCACCGATGGGAGATGGAAATGTGGGCGATCAGGAGCCTCTTCCCGATCTCAGGGTTTCTCAAACCGAACTTGATGATCTGAAGAACTGCTCTGATGATGATTATGTCGTACATGATCCTAGCGACTTGCAAGATATTCATAATGTCAGCTCAAGTGAAGATGAGGAGATTCAGAATGGCACATTTAGGGCGAGCATTAGGTCTGAAGACACCCAATTCAACAATGAGTTTGACGCAGATTATGATGACCTTATCGGAAACGTCGATGAGAAATTTGATGAGGAAAGGGAGGTTGACACACAAGCAGTAGAGATCGTCGATCTTGATGATAGCGACCTGGACTTTGTTGAGTTGCCGCCACAGAAGCCACTACAGCCTATTCCAGAGGATATTTTCTCCGACAATGATCTGGAGATTCTACCAAGTTCCCCAATCAAAGATGCTGATGATGATTTAGATGACATCCTAAGAGATGCACCCCTGGTTGTTGGACCAAGACATCCGTGGACTGCAGAGCTGTATAAGAAGTTGAAAGAGGTTTTCAAGTTGGAGTCTTTCAGAGAAAATCAACTAGAAGCTATTAATTCCACTTTGAGTGGTAGAGATGTATTTGTCTTGATGCCTACTGGAGGTGGTAAGTCATTGTGCTACCAGCTACCAGCTATTGTCAACTCTGGTAAGACCAAAGGTACCACCATTGTCGTTTCCCCGTTAATTTCTTTGATGCAGGATCAGGTGGAACATCTATGGGCTAAAGATATCCCTGCCGGCATGATCAGTTCGAAGTCACCACTAGAGGAGAAGAAGAACACATTTCATTTGTTTGTAACTGGCCAGTTGAAGCTGTTGTACCTATCGCCTGAGATGATTGGAGCTTCCACTCAAGCACAGAATGCAATTGGGAAGCTCTACAGGGATGGGAACTTGGCTAGAATTGTTATTGATGAGGCACATTGTGTGAGTTCTTGGGGACATGATTTCAGACCAGATTATACTTCTTTAGGATTCTTCAAACAGAAATATCCAAGTGTTCCCGTGATGGCATTAACTGCTACAGCAAATGACCATGTGAGAATGGATATAGTTTACAACTTGAAACTTCATGATGCTGTTGAGTTGAAGCAGAGTTTTAACAGAACAAATTTATACTATGAGGTGTTGCCAAAAGACAAAAGCCATTTCAAGCATTTGGAAGAGTCAATCAGGGGTCGCTTCAAGAATCAAACCGGTATCATATACTGTCATTCCAAGAAATCATGTGAACAAACTTCTGAGAAGTTGTTGAATCAGGGCATCAGAACTGCCTTTTACCATGCTGGTATGACCCCAGAGGATAGATTTGATATTCAGAAGAAGTGGCAGTCAGGAGTGATTAAGGTGATATGCGCCACTATAGCCTTTGGTATGGGTATTGACAAACCTGATGTCAGATTTGTGTTCCATTTGACTTTGCCTAGAACCTTGGAAGGTTACTACCAAGAGACTGGTAGAGCTGGAAGAGATGGAAAATATTCGCATTGCATCATGTACTACACATTTAGAGATGGTAAGAACATGCAAACTATGATTCAGAAGGACAAGGATCTGGACAAGGCTGGTAAGGAGAAACACATGAATAAGTTGATCCAAGTGATGCAATACTGTGAGAATAAGACTGATTGCCGTCGTAAGCAGGTTTTGCAGTACTTCAATGAGGAGTTTGACAAGAAAGATTGCCAGAAGAACTGTGATAACTGTCGAAGAGGTATTACTTCAGAATTGATTGAGAAGGATGTCACCGAGTACGCCAAAAAGCTCACAGAGTTAGTTCAGTCTATTCAAAACGACAAAGTGACTTTGATTCATTGTCAGGATGTGTTCAAAGGTTTGCGATACAATAAGATTCAAACCTCAGGTCACGACCTAGTTGAGTTGCATGGTTCCGGAAAAGATTTAGACAAGAGAGATCTAGAGAGAATTGCTTTCCATTTGGTTACTGAAAAGATCTTAGAAGAATACTCTGTTTTGAATGGTGCTGGTTTCACCACGAGTTACGTGAAAGCAGGAAGGAATGCCAACTCATTGCTGAATGGGAGAAAGAAGATTGTTATGAGTTTCAGTGCGAACACCAAGACAACGAGTAAGTCAGCCTCATCTAAAGCCAATGACCCCTCGAAATCAAGTACATCCAAGCCGGGAGTTGCTACGAATATGTCGATCCAGAACGAATTCATCGAATACAGAATGCCAATCACTCCAAACATTGTGAGTGCTAAGATTCACTATGAACGTACATCATCTAATTTAGGAGATACGTTAAGTCAACAGCAAGAGCTGTATCAACAGACTAACAGTGGTCCAAAGAGATATGCACCGAGACCAATTCGACTGGATCAAATGCAGTTCAATACAAAGGAAGAGGAGATCAACTTTGCCCTTGCTGTGCGTTCATTGGGTGATAAGCGAAGCCAGGTCATGGCCAACTTGGGATTCAAGAACAGCTCGTCTGTGATGGCTGATGCATCCTTAAAAGAGATGGCTAAGAGACTACCAACCACGGAAGAGATATTTAAGAGCATTACTGGGTTAACTGCACAACAGAAGGGATATTTCAAGTTCTTTAAGGATGTACTCAACAAGTTGAGGAAGGACCAGTCAGTAGGGGGTAATTCCGCAACTTCCACTAGATCGAAATACTTCAACTTACAGGAAGAGAGACAGACAGGACAAGCCATAATTGCTCAACTTCGTGCTTCTCAAATTGAAGCATCTCAGAAAAAGTCTTCTTCTTCATCTTCACAAGGGCGTGGAAAGAAAGGAGGTGGAAGGTCATACGGTGGTGGGTTCAAAAAGCGTGGTGGGGGGGGGAGGATCCCAAAGAAGTGCCAGATCTAGCCAATCAAAGAAAAACACTGGGTCGAAAAGAACACAGTCAGCCATGCCAATATAAGTTTACCCGTAATATGATAAACCATTAGGAGCTCACACTTCTGGGATTGTCATTCATCCAGATTATACAACTTTATGCATTTTAGCTGTCGCTGTAAGTTGTATCGAGCTCGAGCCTTCTTGATGTCTCAACAAGTAGATCGAAGGAAATCATTCTGCCAGATAAGTGTACTTGATACCCATGCAGAACAAGTTCAGTTTATGAATAGGCTATTCACTAATGTCGCACACAACAGTTAGTGGACCATTCATGTTATAAGAGCTCAATGAATAAGAGGGACTATAGTTGAACAGTTCGGAGAAGAGAAGCTTCACCTGATAGAGCCAACGAGCTTCATGAGATCTGTATTGTACGAGGTCCGTATCTGTAACATAAATCTGTAACCATGAAAGAATCCTCTTTGGTGGAAGAAGCAAAGAGAAATCCACGAAGCTTATCACTAAATCATATTATCTATAACCCCGAAAAGGGCTAAAGATTACGACGATAGTCCATGTAAATGACTGGCCATCATTTTGTAATCAGCAAACATCTCCCTTAACTCACTGACACTCATGTCGTCAAACTTCCTACCTTGAAACCTCTTCAAGTTCACGCTCTCTATATCACCACTCTCAGCAATCAAATCCACTTTGGACCCGCCACCTCCACCTGCATTCTTCAGCCTCTGTAGAAATGACGAGCCAGATCCCGATCTCATTCTGCTCCCAGCAGAACTTTCGCCAGGAGATAAATGTGCTGCATTGGATGCACTCATGGGAACAGGAGATTTAGTTGTCCATTTCATCACAACATCGTCCATGAAATTCCGTATTGGATTCACCGGATTGTAATCATTGTTTAACTGAGCAGAGTTGAAGGTCATTGTAGTCGCAGTTCCAACCGACTCCGGGTTTGTTGGCAAGGGAGGGGACTCAGGCTTGAATCGACCAAACACATTCCTGAATCCCGTGTCCAGCGCAGAGCTTACAAACCCTAACGGCATCTGTTGCTGCTGTTGATGTTGGACATGTCTCTCTGGTGTACCAGGTATCACTGACTGGTGTTCTAAATCTGGTGCCTTTCCATGAAGTACAGCCTCTTGTTCAGGAGAAAGGTTTGCGAAAGCATACCCTTTCAACTCGACAGTTTGAATAAATGTCAATGCAGCCTCCAGGTTAGTCAGACAGTACAACTCCTCACTTCTGAAATGTGCCACATTGTGGAAATTCTTGATATACGTCAAACTGAGCCAAAGTTCAAGCTGTGTGTCATTTATAAGAATGAGGTAAATCACCATCGGGAGAACATGGTCCCCATTATCAGTTCCAGAAAGACACTCAATCAAACGAGCATGGATATCAGTCAGACAGTTAAGTTTCTGGATTGGTGTGCGTGCCGCTTGTAAAGTGTTAAACTGTGCACTGATGTCTTTGAAGATGGGCAGCTGGAGATCAATCGCGTCTGGTTGAAGATCAAGGAGTTCATACCAGTCAAGGTCGACAATTTGCAGTATAAGCGATGATTTGAGCTTGATGAAGTCGTTTATTTGACAGTCTGTGTCGCTCTTGTAAATGAGTCTGTCATGGAGAGAGTTGGTAATTTTGAACTCAGCCACCTCAATATACCTCCTGATCAAATCGCCTGTTTGATCTTCATGATCAGAGGATTTTGCCATTGTTTCACCAAAGTCCTCCATTTCAACTCTGCGGACATTGACTGTCCCCAGGGTCCATTCACGACTCCTGATAGTGAACTCCTCGTAGAATTGACGGAATAACACGACCAGAGCACTATACTCCATTGGTCTGGCATATTTAGGCCTTTTAAGCTCTTTCAAGAACCCAGTCACTTCGTTCTGGAGCACAGTAGGCAATTGTTCATTGGCAAAGTCTATCACGGTATCTGATCTCTTCTCAGCGCTGATCTGTGTAGCGTTGAGCGGATCCATTCTCAGTTTGTTTTTCACTGTTTTCTAGAAGGTTCGTTTGCCACCATTAGCTTTGTTTTTATTTTCAAACTACACCAGTTTGAACTCTGCTTCTCATAATTGATGGGGAAGTACACCGAAATGGAGGCCAAGAAACGCTCCTATTCGCCCACTATCGACGATGTGCGGCAGCACAATATCAAACGATTTAGATTGCTTGATGACCTCAAGCAGTTGTCCCTTTCTCCTACTGAACCACCGTCATCTGCACCTTCACCCACCATGAACGATGTCAACATGGACTCAGTAGACAATGTCGAGTATATTTCCTCAATTGAGGAGTATCTCCTACACAACCAATCAGACCAGGATGTGATTGACTCTACCAATGAGCTGCTACTAGATTCGCAGAAACTTGCTGTCCCTGAGGGAATTGTACTGCCAGACAGTGACTTCCTTTCCTTTCTACGGCAGAAGAAGGATCAACGCAACGGCAACGAACTTGGCTACAGAGACATGATGATGGAATACTACTACAAACGCAACAGGTACGAGATAGTTCCTTATAAAGACCCGGCACAATTGGTACGAGAAACTTGGGAAAGATGGTACCTGATCGAGTTCAAACTGCGACAGTTTGACCATTTGATGGTTGATAATGATAATGACAATGACAATGGAGGTGATAACGAGACAATGAGTGATGGTACACAAGAAATGCAGAGGATGAACAACAGCAATCCCTATGGATGGTACTACCACCATATATCGAGTAGTGAGAACGACGATGCCATGGATATAGAGTAAAGTAAAGAGGCTTGGTGGTATTATAATTAAACAGTAATATTTTCAAGAATGTAGTGCCCCTTGTTTGAACCCGGTTAGTAGCAGTTTGAGTGTAACAGTCTGTACAGGCTACTAACTCCATTAGAGATCAAAGAAACGACATTAAAGCACAGGTGGTGGATGCAAAAAAACAGTCATTAGAAACACAAATGTGGGTAAAGAAAGGGATTTATTCATCATCAATCAAGATCTTGAGCTTGTTCTTCAACACAACAGCTAAGTCATCATCATTTAGAATCTCATCACCAGAGTCGTTCTTTACAAAAATCTTGAAATCACGGGCCTCGTCAACATCGTAGATTCTGTGTCCCACTTTACCTCTGAGCTCCTCTATAGATATGTTTGTGGGAATCATCAGAGCAAAAATGTCATCACGGTAGTAAAACTTCAACTTTACTGACTCCACAGGGGTATTCACGGTTTGTGTTAGCGTGTTGGCCGACTCTTCTTCGATCAAAGTGGACTCCCTGATATACTCCTCCTGATGCTGCTGCTGGTCATCCTGTAATGCTCTGGAATACGGGTTAGCTGCAGTTTGTACTGTCTTTTGTTGCTGTTGATGTTGCTGTGAAGGACGTCTTTGCTTCGTCTCAACCTTGTCAAGTTCATGTCTCAATTCAAACAAACTCTTGACAAAATTACAACGACTAATGTACTCTGGCAGCGCAGTTAGCTCCTGGACATACTCATTAAGATCAGCTTGTCTCTTTTTGGTAATTTTGTCAGTGACGTATGTTAGAGGACCAGGAATGAAAGGCAAGATTCTCCTATTCTCTGCACCAGAACCACGACCAGCCTCATTTGGAAATAGCTCTAGTAGGTGTATCTGAAAGTCGTAAAAGTCCTCATAATATCTGCACAAAGAACGGTTCTCGTTATTCGACAATTGAGTGGATATGTGGAACCAATAACGGCCGTTGTCCACGTTGAAGGAGTCCACAGTGGCAGAACGGACATACGGTGTGGCATCGGTCACAGCAGTCTCTAGTGCTGTATTGTACTGAGCCTGTTGTTGCTGCTGCTGCTGTTGTTGTACTGATCTCTGGGAGGCAGCCCTGTCCATCTTGCTGCTTGCCCTGCTCACACCATTCTGGTACTGATGCTGTTGGTGCTGCTGTAGATGGTGTTGATGTAGGGGAACTTCATCCTCATCGACATTCCCCAATGGTATAGAACTAGCCTTGTACTTTGCATTTTTGTTCTTCCACTCATCCACCGTCGGCAGCTTGGCCCTCGCAATGTCATCGACAATATCGTTCTGCGTGGATTCGCCAGTAGCAAGGTTTATCACACTCACATAGCTGACAGGCACGAGACCAGGCCCGCCAAGGCGATCGATGGGCTTCGCAATAAACCACTCATAGTCGTGATGTGCGCATAATATAATATTCTCACCAGTGTGGATGTCGAGCTCATCCGAGCGCTCTGCTCTAAAGTCATATAGTACAATCGCATACAGTGTGTTGGTAGAGGAGGAGCTTCGCTGCGAGTTGGAGGACCCCGGTCTCTGTGAATAGTCTGTGGACGCTTTTCTCATGCTCCCTGTTGTTGCCGCTGCTGCGCCTGACGATTGGGTAGAAAAGCTCTGCGTAGAGACAGCACGCGCAGTCTTGCCAAACACTTCAAAGTATGGTACTGGCACCATGCCTCTGATGTTCTTCGATGGGTTGCATGCCTCATACCACTCTGGATCATCCTCATTACCAATAACGTGGAAAAAGTCGCCCTTTTGGAATTCCAGTTCCCCTGGGCCCTGTGGTTTGTAATCGTACAGGGCCTTAATCACGCGTTTGGGCGACTGAAGAAGATTGGCTTGTGCGACAGGGATAGAGTTCATGGACGATGTGGATGTGGTTTTGGAAGTAGTTATGGGAGAAGAGATCGAAGTGTGTGGTGACTTCTTCTCCCTGATTGACTTTCTGAGCCCCTGTTAAAAAATGTTAGCAATGGAACCAGCGGAAATTATTAATCCTTCTCCAGTTGGGCGACTCACCTTTATCATTTTCTGTGGCACAGGTGTTTGTTTGTTCTGCTAAGTGGATTCCTTCTTTGTTGCGTTCCAGTCAGTCAGCACCTTCACAAATTTGGATTCGAAACAATTTTGAGGGTTTCGTGAATGTGTGGCCGTACCGCGTTCTGTTTCGTTTTGGTTTGGTTTCAGGTTCACTCCGCGCGACCAAAACTTACGCTCAATTGCAAAGAATGCTGATATTTACGCATGGTGCATTTGTTACTGGTGAGCTTGAGCCCCAAGAACGCAATTCATAAAGATCTAGAATCCCCTACTACGCACACAAGACAAACCACGGCACGCATAAGCAATAACTGGTGTATGTGACGCGTGGCTCTTATATGTATAATCCGTTTTCTGTAGCAATTTATCTATCTATTTCATTCACCTTCAGTCCCAAAATCCCAAATACCCCCCCCCCCCCCCCCCCCC
>PPLZ03000048.1:0-28153 GCA_003706705.3 Barnettozyma populi
GCTTGTGTTTCGCTGAGGTTTTTCGACGTGGTGTCCGGTAATAGGATTGTGGGTTGTGACAATTTAGGGACTGGAATGTTTCAGTATTCGAGCAAATGGGACTGCATTTTCTCTCTCTCTCTCAGTGTCTCTCACTGAAAATACACTCTTGACCATTTGGCTATAGTTGAGCATTACATCATCAAACTGTTGTAAGAAATTCAGACATGATTGAGCGTAGTCATTCATGTCTGGGTATACATATCGCGATATCAGAACAGAAATAATGCGAGATACACAATTCTCATTCACCTTACTCGTTACTACTATTGGTTCAGTTCTTCAGCTTGGCTCGTCAGGGCTGTATTACTGTTGTTAATCACCTATTTGTATTTTTCTTATCTTTCGAAAGTACATACAAATTATATACCACGTCCGACGGTAAGATTCACTTTATAGTTTTTGAGCTAGCTAAAGGTATTTATATAGTACTTGGCATATATGTGCTGTGGATTGTGAAATCGTATGGTCGATAAATCACGGTACGGCTATATTTTGATATATTTCTATTGTATTTGTATTGTGTTTTCGATACCATTTTGATATTTGGATAGTATTTGAATTTCCTATGGGTTTATAGCCAATATCATCGGGTGGTAATTTCTATTACAGGTCCCCACATGCATTCGGCAGACCGCCTTATCAAAGGGCTCGACCGATGGCCCGACCGATGCTGGACACTCTCATGAGTTATTCTCTAATATTGAATCATCTTCTAATGAAACATCATTCAATTTCACATATAATGGATAGTTAGTCCACTGCTTTTGAGTTCATTACAAGATTCTTCTGTCTCAGTTGTTCTGAGCATATTCGTGAGCAGCTATTTCATAAAAAAATAGAACTATTTGATTTGATAGTTAGTAAATTTACCGCAGTTAGCGTAACCTGAAGGGTCATAACTCTAGCACCAGGTGTGTTGTGTTAACTGGTGTAGCTCTGAGTTGGAGTTGATAAACTTCACAGGTGAAACTTCTGTTCGTGAATATCTCTGATCAAGAACAATGAGAATAAAACTATCAGAGCATTTATATCTCAAAGGATCATTCGGGTTTCTGATTTGTTCTTGAGAATGGTTTACTGTTGCAAGGTATCCCTTTCCTATTAGTGCTTACTCGAAATGATATTCGTAAATAATGTTGGCAAATATATTCTCTCTATAAGGTGAGCTAAGTGACTAACCGCCTTGTGGAATCTTAGAAACCTAGTGCTCTTTCTGATTCAGCTACATCCATTAATGACAGCTACTAAAAGAGAGGATTAATCTGTACATTCGCCTCACGTGCATAGCTCTGATCTCAAATAAAGCACATGCGTTATTGCTTATATGTCTCTTTCCTTATTTGGTGCTTCCATAGTCAAGAGCACATACAAACGAACCTGAAAGGCTCGGAGATTCTCTCTCTACCTTGAGCCATACTTTCTCTTACCAATATCCAAGGGAATATAACGATATTTGATCATGTGCTTGATTTGTCTTCTCATGGTAAGAAGGAACAATGTAATGAAATAGATCAAGAGGATAGGCCAAAAGACAGGGACATCAGTAACCGGGGACAGTGTCAGGACAAGTGATAAGACCGTGGCAACTGTTGCACGGTACCAAAACTTGAACTCAGACAATCTTCTGATAAACGGTCTGAACTCTTCTGTGTTTTGGCCAGCCTCCATAGTGGAATCCTGTTCCTGTTGCTCCAAGGAAGGATCAAATTTCGGCTGAAGGAAAGCCAGAAACAGGTTCAACAGGTAGATACCCCAGCCATAGCAGATAATGTACCACCCTTGTGACCACAAGATGCGGATGGTGAAGATGGTGGCCAAACAGCCCAAAGCGGCCCATCTGTACTTGACATGAGGTGTGCACTGGTCGAGCTTTAATTGGTAGGTAGCCTTAAGCCTGTGAAAATGCTGTACGATTGGACTAGACGGCTCGTCTAACGGTACATCGTCCATGTTTTGAAAGCTTGCCATTGTGTGAAAATTGGTTGTTGGCGTGTTCTTTTAGATATTTTTCTCGCCCTTCTACAACAAAACTGATTCGCGAAACTGTATATTATGTACAAGGATGGTCAAGAAGGTTCATAGACGCTTACCCAGAAGCTTGGTTGCCAGAATAACTAGAGGATGAATACGCCTGTTCTCATTTTCAAATTCTTTTAGTTCCAAAGTTTCGGTGTGTTCTTTCAGATTGTCAAGTTCTTGGCTCATTCTGGCCTTGAGGCCAGGATCATTGGTGAGTATTACCGCGTTTGTTTCTAAATCATAGCTATAAGCTCTTCGGGTGTAATTTGAGGAGCCAATAACTGTGACTGATGGCTCATTCTCGTTTGGCCCAGTTGCCCAGAGACCTTTAGCATGGTATGACCATCCACCGGGAGTGTTTACGACTCCTCGGCACCACTCTTTCAGATCAACTTGGGACGCTCTACCACTGTTATGGGTGTCTTCAAGAAACTTTCTTGCCAGATAGAGATATGCATCGGGTAGAAACTTTGAGACACCTTTAGACCGGTAAAACCCATTTGCAAAGGGGGATGCTGTGATTACGGTTCCTGATGATTGAGAATTGATCAACCGACTTTTGATCTCTGGAAGCATATTGAAGTAGCCTGCAGTGAACGTCCAGTAAATATTAGGGTTATTGGCATAATCTAAAATATTCATGATTGTCTTTTTCTCTGTGGAAATGTCCTGTTCGAGAAGAGGAGTGAATTGGGATACAGGATACACCAATGTTGTAGTTTGATGAGCTGGATTCGAAGTAACTGATCTTGGTGAAGGCTTGAGCAGGTGTGAGAGAATCTCAGTAGAATCTTGTATAAAAGATTTTAGATTGTCTTTTTTAGGTTCTTTCACTGGATTGGTGGAAGGCCATAATAGCTCAAACTTCGACTTGTTTGTTGATTGGTAAAGTTTGTAGCTCAGGGTACCAACTGTGTTTTGGATGTCGTACTGGAAATCTGTAAATGGTTTCGATTTAAACAAATAGTAGCGATCCTGACGGTTGGTAAAATAATCCGAAGACAGGTTTGCTCCGGTAAGGATCACTTCGTCATCAAACCCGTAGATTTTCATGTGTTGCAAACCGAAGCCCTCATTGAATCTCTTTGGAACCTTGGTTTTGAAAAACCCAGTGAGATGGGGCGTACGGTACATTCTGATGTCAACTTTATCTTCATGCTTCTCCATAAGCTTTGTAAGAAGGGATGCAGATGACGGGGACGGCGCCTCTCGGGTGCCTCGTAGAGCGTCTGTCAGGATAGACACCTTTAGATCAGGTTTTGCATCAAGGGCGTCAGAAACGCACTGAATGAGTTCATCTTGTCCCTTCCCAATGTACAGAGATGAGAGAAATATTCTGGAATTGGCGGTAGCGATCTTCTCCCTCAAGGTGGAGTAAAACTCCTTGGGTTCCTGAATTATGTCGATTTGGCCAGCATCCATTTCGAAACAGGGTGCTGTTTGGTCGAGTTTCTCAGCAAGCTTCGCCAGTGGAGGCGGGAAGACTCCATCTCTACCCATCCCTGAAAGTATTCGTCTGGGGACAGCACTCATCTGGTAGGTACAGATAAGTGGATTTTAATTTGCTTTGTTTTGTTTTGTGCTGTTCTTTATTATTGTGGATTTTTTCCTTATTCTCTCTTTTTCTTCCTTATGCATATATACAAGAACAAAAGATTCAGCGGATAATGGACAACAATGACACAGATACCTGGGAAGACGCAGTGTACACAGATGACGAGACACTCAAGATTTTCCTCACCAGAAAACCTCTCAGCACCATCTCTGCTATTGAATTTGTCAAGACAGAGAGTGCTGGAGCTGTGATATTCTTTGGCGGAACGACGCGAGATAGCTTCGAGGAGAAAAGTGTCTCCCGATTGAGCTACGAGGCCCACTCAAAGCTAGCACTTCGCACGCTGACAAAGATTTGCAAGGAGGCGAAGACGATGTTCCGAGACCACGATAAGGACGAGGCGATTCACCGAATCTACTTGGTGCATCGACTGGGAGATGTGCCTGTTAAGGAAGAGAGTGTGATTGTAGCACTAAGTAGTACACACCGCGAAGAGGGCTGGAACGCTGCCATATGGATCCTCGAGCGAGTTAAGGAGCGCGCTGAGATTTGGAAGCTTGAGAACTACGCGGATGGAAGCACGTCTTGGAAGCAAAACGAGACATCCCAGGTCAAACAGAGATGAAATATGTATAGGTTTTTGTTGTTGTTGTTGTGGCTGTTGTGCTGGTATTTTGTGATTGGCGCTTTATGTACAATACGACTCTAGGCAACGGACTCGACTCTGCGTGTCTCGTAGTTCCACTGTTTGAAAACAACTGGATCAGTCTTCTTTTTTGCTTTAGAGCTCTTGAGGTTTTCCTCCAACTTGTGGACGTACTTTGCAAGGAGGTACTTCTCCTGTTTGCTATTTAACATTGTGCTTGCTTTCAGTAGTTGTCTCATCTGCTTTACTGTCTCCTGGCCCTTGTTCTCTGTAAACAAAGCATGGACTTGCTTTTTCAACTCCTCAAAGTGGGCAAGCTTCTCCTCCTCTGAGGTGAACTTGGTCAAGTTGTTCCTACCATCAAAGCTGATAGCTCCGTCAACCTTCGCTGACAGTGTGAGGTATTCAGCCTTGAGCTTCTCAACATCAGCCTCTCCTACCAAGTCCTTTTTACCTTGTAGCTTTAGGTTCTGCAAGTAGATAAAAGTAGTGGTTGACTGGGCATCTGCAAAGGAGACGCCATTCTTAACTAGGTTCTTGATAGAGAGGAAACGTTCAGCCACCGTGTTCTGTTCGACCTCAGTCAAGGATGGTATTATCTGAGAAACTTGCCCCGTGTACTTATGTAAAAGCTTTGCTCTAGCCTCCATTCTCTGCCTCAAACTATAAAGAATAGCAGGTCTTTGTAGGTGGTCCTTACGTTGGAGGTTACTCTCTTCAAACTGTGCCTTCGCCTGGTCTTCGATTGGGACATATCCCAGTCTTCTGACCCTTGGAGAAAAGTGGTCCGTTGGGAGTCTTAGTTCTGGACGAAGAGCAACGCCAATAAATTTTCTCTTTGGGTGAAATGGATCTAGGTAAAAGCGCACATAGCCTGGCTCCAGTGCAAAAATTGTGTGGTCTTTGCCAATGGACGCATTTTCACCTGGGTAAAATTTGGTACCCCGTTGTCTCATCAGAATTTGACCAGGTTTCACCGGCTCATTCTCTGCAGCCTTGGCTCCCAGGCGACGACCAGCAGAATCTCTCATGTTGGTTCTGGAACCTGCAACCTTCTTCGTGGCGGTACGCACTTGGATGGTTGGACCAAGAGCTCCAGCACCGGTGGCTGAGACAGCCCCTAGGGACAGTCTGGCAAGCGACTTAGAAAGGCAAATAGCTCTGGCAGCACTCAAGTAGGACATCTGAAGATGATTTGAGCTCCAAAGTTGCACCTTTTTGTTGATATCGTTCATTTTTTCAACTTTTTTTTTTCATTCTCATCCAGTAGGTACACCGGGTAACCTTTATGGTCTTCGATTTGTTTGTTTTTGTTCGTTTGAGGAATCACTGGGGATTAAAGGGAACAGCTTCGTTGGACAATGGATGGCGAGTGGGACATAGTGGTCTCCTACCTACAGGATATTTTTAACAGGAATGAAGAGCATAGCTTCGACGAGATCAAAGATCTTGCAAACGGCGGCCTACATCAGATGAGTGATGACCAACTTCGAACTACTCTCGAGAAGGTTACGAACCACAAGCAGAACATCCACAAGAGCAGGAGGGTCTTGGAGGACATGCTACTTAACATCAATACCTTGATAGCCTTAGAAGTCAAGAAGAGAGCCCAAACCTTCAGGCAGAAAAATGGAAGAAGCTTCTGGACCAGTGCCTACAATGTGTCAGATTCGATTACCGTGGCTTCTGAAGTGGCGTTTAAGCTCCGTCAACGGGGTTCCGAAGATGATTGGATCCAGTGTGAAGTTACCAAGATTATAGGTGATGGAACAAAGTATGTGTTCACAGTGTGTTAAAATTTGTCGTATTTGCTAACATCTAAACAGATTTGAGGTTCGTGATCCTGAACCAGATGAGAACAATAACCCGGGGAAAACATTTAAGGCAACATGGAAGGATATTATACAGATACCCAACAGCGAACAAGCTCGTGAGCTAATTGACTATCCCCAAGGAACCAAGGTGCTGGCGCGATACCCAGAAACTACTACCTTCTACGCTGCTGAAGTGGTGGGAACCAAGAGAGACGGGACCTGCAGACTGATGTTTGAAGGTGAAGAAGAGGAGGGAAAAGAGACAGAGGTGGAAAGGAGGTTGGTGCTTCCATACCCAAGCAAATAGTACCCTGGGAGTCTATGTACATCTTACAAACCGAGGGCTTTATTGTGGTCGGAATATATCAGTAATTGTAGAGGTTTTTCATTGAAAAAGGAAAAATTGAACTGGACTCAACGTGTAATGTATCACCTCCTCTTGTAAGGTTTGTTTGTCAATATGTCTGAGCCAATTGATATCGACAACAACTACGTGCGTACATCTCAGCTGTATTAGGGACCTTTTAAAGTACTAACAATGGAGTTACAGGACAGCCGTGAGCGTGATGCTTCTCCACCTCGAGACAGAGACAGATCTCCTAGAAGGTATAATGCTGATTACAGAGAGAGACCTGGTGAATCTAGAGAAAAGGGCCCACCAAAATACGACAGAAACTATTACAACAGTGTTTTCGTCGGTAATCTCTCCTTTGATTCCAACTCAAACCAATTGAGGGACCTGTTCAAAGATTGTGGTAAGATCATTCGTGCTGACATTGTCACCCAGCATGGCCGTCACAGGGGTATGGCGACAGTTGAGTTTTCTTCAAGAGCTGAAGCAGAGAATGCAGTGAGCAGATTTCATCAGACTGATTTCATGAACCGCCAGATCTTTGTCAGACCAGACAACCCACCACCAGCTGGTAGAGATGAAGGTCGTAGAGATGACAGGTTTGGAGGTAGAAACGAGAGGTTTGGTGGAAGAGGTGGCTTCAGAGAGGACAGGCTGGGGGGTAGAAGAGAGGAGAGATTTGGGGGAAGAGAGGACAGGTTTGGAGGAAGAGAGGACAGGTTTGGAGCAAGAGACAATATTAGAAGCGCTCCACCAAGAGGTGGTCCTCAATTTGAAGTCTTCCTTGGCAATTTGCCGTTCCGTTTCAGATGGCAGGACCTCAAAGATCTGTTAAGACCTTTTGGGAATGTTCTCCGTGCTGATGTGAAGACAGACTATGACGGAAGATCAAGAGGCTTCGGCACTGCCTCGTTCGAGACAACTGAAGAAGTCAGGGCCGCTATTGATGGTTTGAACGGTACAGAAGTCGAAGGAAGAAGAATTGAAGTCCGCGAGGGAAGAAACAGCCGCCCAAACAATGATGTTTCTGGGGAAGCGACCGGACAAGCTGAACCGTACTTCCAACGCCCTCCTCCAAAGGAGAACTCTGAATTCACCAAGAGTCATGAGCCTGATGGCGAGAAGAATGATACCATCTTTGTCGGTAACCTTCCATACGCCACTTCTACAGATGATCTTTATGAGTTATTTGAGAGCGTGGGACGTGTTGACAATGCTGAGCTCAAGTATGACTCTTATGGTAAACCAGGTGCTGCTGTTGTAAAATTCGAGTCTGAGGAATCATCTGAAGCTGCTGTCCAAAAACTCAACCAATACGAGTATGGAGAACGCAGATTAAATATCTCGTACGCCAAAAAGCTCTGAATGTTGCGAGCTAAGGTCCAAGGATATTCAAGAATAAAAGTCTACGTTAAGTAAAAGATTGATCCAATCAAGATGTAATCACAAAATAAACTGTGTCGTAAGCCGGTTATTGTCATTGTCATTGAATTAGTAGACTTTTTGTTCTTGGATGGAACACCAAATTTGAGTGTTATGAGCACGCGAGCGTCCAGACAATATTAATTTATCTTCAAATCAGATATCATGAACAAACAACAAAGCTAAATATAACACCGCAAAGCAGCAGGAATGACATACAACGTACACATGGCAACAATAGCAGTCCTCTTGCTAGCTGTTATAGCAATACTTCTGTTTCATTTGCGAAATAAGTGGCGTAAGCGCCGATATTTATATAGTAATGGTTGCCAAGATACTAACGAACCTACAACAGTTCCCGCATTCAGAGCGTGGCTAAGCAGAAGAAGAATAAGGCTAGAGGGATATAGTGGTCTGTCATCCTTTAGTAATGATATTGAAAGTGGACTCTCATCAGATCATTTTGACTTGAGAGAACATAATGCCAATGACACCAGAAAGGGACTAGATGAGGAGTCCAAAAGGAAGGTATTGCAGATGATGGAGGAAGAGAGTTTAACCTTTGATGAAGCAAGACTAAAGTTCACTAAACAGAACTTTAGTGAGAATAATATTGGTTCCGATGGGATGCCCTTAGACCCCAAAGCTGTCACATTTCGCAAGTGATGGATGGAACAGCGCTACAATTAAGGTTCATTAAATCTGTTTATTGCCTGTTCATTCAACGATGGTGAAGTTTGTATCGATGTAAGACGCCAGATACTTTAGTGAGGAGTAGGACCTAGGTAGGATTTGTGCAGTTTCTGACCTTCTCAAATCCTCAATTCTGAACGAGGCATCCACAATTTTCGCAAGGTATCTGAAAGAATCATCTCTGTCTAGAGTTTCGCTTACACTAAGCAAATCCTGAAATTGCTGTCCGAACCCATCTTCGTCGATGCAAGACTTGAAACTTGACGTTCTGAACGAAGCAGAATCAACAGTCAGCTCTTTCTTTTCAAATTGACTAGTGGTATCATTGTGGGACGAAATCTCTCTATCCATATCGAAAGACTCAAACTCAAATCCTGACAACGGATCAGAGATACCACTTTCATAGTGCTCAAATCCAGTATTTGAACTCATTGGAGTGTAGAATGTCTCAATATCTTTGGGGGCATCGTCTTGAGGCCAAACACCAACTTTAAGAAGTGGAGAATGAAATTCTTCATCAATGGATTCGAAGGTTGGTAGTCCACCTGATCGTAGAAGGGAATTGCTGCTAGCGGTTGGAAAATTCTCATCTCCAAACAGTGCTCTAAGATACGGTTTCGATGCTTCAACTGTTTTGATGGTATCAGGTACAACTGCTGGTTGAGTTGGATTCCCAGCAGTACCATTAGCCTGGTCCCCGCTTGCCATTGTATCACTGAGCTCACTAGATAAGGAAGAGTGATCTCTAACCATATCCCCAATCACCTCAATGTTTCTTCTTTTTTCTAGATCTTCGTCAAATATGGCAGACATGCTAGTCTCGAATGTTTTCACATCATCAAAACTTGAAAGCTCCGGTACATTAGGATCAAAAATATCCCTGAACGACAGGCTATCTGCACTTTTCTGATTCCGTGAAGTAAACCGAGACGAACTGACAACAGGTACGGATTTCGAATCAGGTGGAGTCATAGTCGTTTTCTTGGTATTTTTACTGAAAATGTTCGATAGCCTCTTTCTGAATGAAGTTATTTTCTGTGACTTTGCTGTTCTGAAGGCAGATGATTTCCCAATTTCCCTTTCGATGACATTTGGCAATAGCTTATTGATAGAGATTGATGAGTTTAAGGATACGTTTCTTTGCAGATGGTTGCCTGAGGTAGAGCAGAACTCGAAGTCAGAGGGCTCTTTTCTGAGTTTTAAGTTTCTTGAGACAAGAGGCTGGTGTTGCTCGAATGGTTTTGAAATTGCCATAGAGAGTAGTGCTTTGTTACCTAAACACCCCGAGCTGAAACCTTTCTCACACTCAATTGAGTGCCTCTTTTTCTCCAAACTTGAGATCTCCTCTGATAGGAAACTTGAAAAATCGCTTGAGTTGATAGTATTAGAGTAGTGAGCCCCTGAAGTTGCTAGAGTATCAATTCTGATCATATCATCATCCACAAATTTCGCAAAAAGGCCAAAATCAACATCATTTTCAATAAGCAAGTTCATACTCATTTCAATATTAAGAAAGAGCGAAAGAGGGGAGTGAGTAATCTCTGAAGCATAAGTAGACCTTTCATGAGCTGTAACAAAAATATCAAATCCGAACCTCTCGATCTTAAATAAATGGAATGGAGTGGACTTGCTCAAAATCAAGGCCTTATTGTAAACCCGAATAAAATTTGAAGGATCGTCAATCGTGAGAACTAAAGCGGTGCTCTTGCCATCCTTGTAATTGAAACTGACCGATGTTTCAGCAAAAGTGGAAACTTCCAGGTTGTTCAGAAGAGACCATGATGTGACACGCAGCCCTGGAAGGTTTTTGATTGGATTTTCATTAATCAATGAGTTCATAAGGACATCAGAGACTTGTGGGGACGGAGCTTGCAACTCACCAATCTCTTGCCCAATAACATTAGCAAATACGACATAGTCACTGAACAAGACAATGACTCCCTTCACAAGGCTAATCGGATTAAACGTATCCACCACGGTGATCACCTTTCGGTCAACCCATCCATATGATAGAATAGGTGGCCAGTTGTCACATAATTCGGTCAATATCTTGCCACTAGGAGTGACAACCCTTTTGTCGTAGGGTTTGAGTATTTCATTCCCAAATGAATCAATGGTATCGATGGCACTTTTGAAACACAAATCAACAATCAGTCTTTCAGCTGGGGCCCAGCGCTTAGTTTCCACCAGTCTTTCTAAGATTACCTTGATTTTTGTTAGATTTATCTGTGATTTCAAGATAACATCAACGGCAGCTTCAGTATAATCTGCATGAATATGTTTCCCATAGACTTTCAAAAAGTCTCTCATGTTACCATTAAAACTCTTCAAGGCGGATTCATGGCGCATGGTAGCCTTATAGAAGTAAGGAACAGTTGACCCACAGGCTTTGATAATTTCAAGACTTCCGTAATCAGCAGCCTTCTTCAAAGCATCTAGGAAGATGCAGTTTACCCTGGTCACCTCATCAATGGTAGGCGGGAATACTTGATTAATCTTGGATATCGTGAGCCCCTCTATTTCACCATTCAAGATCTTGACTCTAACAGGGACTATGACTTCTCTCAAAAACTTGACTAGTTGTATAGTAGTATTTTCTTGTAGCTGAATCAGTTCATCACATATCTGTTGGGTGAGACGATCGTCTTGGTTACTTGGCTTTATTTCGGGTGGCTTATAGAGTGTTTCGGTTGATTCTGGTGAGTATTCAGTGAGGGGATCAAAGAGTTGCTCAAGCTGCTCTCCCAATAAAAAAACCAATCTATTGTTGGAGGTAATGACACTAGGGTCGTCATCATACACAACATCCAACAGCGTGGATTCGATGTAGTGCGTCTGGAAGAATCCCAAATCCAACAAACTCTCCCCAATCTCATCAGGGGACTTGGCGGATATAATTTCCATAGTAGATGAAAGCTCACCTGCTGCAGTCTCATCCCATTCAAAAGGGACTTTGATGCCCAATAGTGCCTTCAGCTTGGCAGGATCTAATAGTGAATAGGTCTTCAAGAGAGTTATCGCCAGAGCTCTTCTGACATTGGACTTTCTAAATTTCTTGTCCAGATTCTTGCAGGCATCAAAAAATCTTGACTTGTTGTCTAGGGCAAAACTGTTGAAATGAAATTCACCAAGACAAGAAAACAAAACAGTACTAATCTTCGTAGTGTGTGGGTCTTCATAAACCATAATCACAAGTTCTCCAAGAATAACGTCACAGCCTTTAAAAAATACGGATGTACCAAAAACTGACCTCCATTCATGAACTGTTCTGGTGCTCGATTGATCTGGATGGTAGACGTTGTTGTTGATGTTGACAATGTTCAATGGAGGTTCCTTAAGTTTTGCTGGAGGCTCTGAATGAGATGCTCTCTGAAAATTTTCCTCGTACATACTGGAAGGCTTTCGATGACCTGGATGATTTGTTTCGACCATCTTCTCAAAAACTTGTGATATCTGAGCTTTTGTATCTTCTAAAAAGCAAAGATCTCTCTACTTTGTTTTTTTCCCCCAGTTCGGAGAGTTTGTTTACATTCTGTGGCACAAACCAGGTCTCTATGAAATTATTATGTAAATTGGTTTGATGCGATGGTGCGATGGAAGTGACATTTCTGAACAGCGTGACACGTAGAAGTCGCGTATATTGGCATAACGTCCACGTTGTACGCCGCTAGCGCCTGAATACTGTTTACTAGTGGGTCAAACTGTACCAGATAGAAGTGAGGTATTTGTGCAATTTGAAACACGTCAACGCTGTGCAACATGGGCGAAGGAGAAACGTATACCATGGTTTCCCAACTTCAACTGAATAATTCATTCAAGTTCATGGAGTTGTCACAAGAGTTATTGAATGTAATTGAAGCGGGACAAGAAAGGCTTTTCCTCAAGTCACCAAGTGATGACGCTGATGTAGTCATATGCACATCCAGCAAGACCTTTAAGTTGAGACAGAGAAACCACTCTAACACCGTGCTTGTGATGAAAGAGAACCTAGAAATGCAACTGGAAGGAAGCAAAGAGCTTATTGGATTTACACAGCTTCCTTCTGTTTTTGAGTGCCAGTCTACTCAACCATCAATCGATGCAACCGATATTCCAGTATACGATGGGATTAACGATGTCATAGAAGACAAGTTGATGTCTATAGCCGACCTTAGGGCAAAATCCGCAGCTTCTGACACTGAATTTGACCAAGTTTGGTTTGCTATGAATGGATCCGCCATTAACGACAGAGCTGTATTGCTGGACGGAGGATTTGTTGGAAAAGCGTTACATCTTCTCATAATGTCAATAACTGCAGCAGACCTTGATTTTGATGAGATCTCCATTATTGAGGTCTACAACAGCATAAAGGACGAGGC
This sequence comes from Barnettozyma populi, assembly GCA_003706705.3. Lineage (NCBI taxonomy): Eukaryota > Fungi > Ascomycota > Saccharomycetes > Phaffomycetales > Phaffomycetaceae > Barnettozyma > Barnettozyma populi. Next base: position 12,902 of record PPLZ03000048.1, read on the forward strand.
CCCCAACTTTACCATTGATATTGTTGAAACTGTCCTCAAAAAGTTTTCTAGTACACAGAAGGAGCCCCTAAAGATGGATAGAATCCAGGTTTCTAAATGGTATGGGGTTCAGTCTCTGAAGCAGAACTGCTCAAAGAGGGCCCTTTCATCATCTGAATTCCTAATCAAGTGGAAATCTGAACTACCTCCATTCTTCGAATGTCCAGTTGATGTTGGTATGCTATCTGGACATTATGTTACTCCATTACCAGACAGGATCCAGTACATTTCTCGGGAAACTTTGCCAGGTGATATCAACAGAAGATTGAAACATCTGTTCAAACTACAATCGTCTTGGGATTTGAATGAACTCATACCTTTCATTTCCGAGTTCAACAACAAAGGAATCAAATGGGAAAACTTCATCATGAAGTTTGCCAGAAAGAGAAAAGTTGGCAAACGCTTTATAGTCACACAGCAGTAGCAGTACAATTCGATGCACACTCTATATTATATAGTGTTCTAGATATTTTTCAGTGTTGTCAGAAACTTGTTTGTAGCTTCGTAGACACCAAGAAATATAGCACCACCAGCACTGATCCACATCGTTCTTGGACCGACACCAGACCAGAAAACTCTGAACCCTTCTTCTCTGAAGATCACCTTGGCCAAGTAAATGGCCGAAACCCTTTTCTCGTTCAACATGATTCTAGTCTTAATGACATCCAACGGAGTGGTTACAGCAGCTGCAAATCCACCAGCAATGGATCCACACAATGCACCCTGAAGTGGGTTCACTGGTGCACCTTGATTAGTTGACCATTGTTTTTTCATCCACTCATATAGGGGAAATTGGATCATAGTGAATGGGATCTCTCTCATGATAGTAGTACCCCAGCCTCTGTAAAACCCCCTTATTACACCTTCCTTGCCCTCATTTCTGAGTAATGTTTTGAAGGTATCTAGCGAGGATCCTGTTTTGGATGTTTGTGTTCTTTGTTTGATGACCTCAGCTGGAACTCTCACGAGGCAGGCTGCAATTTCACCACACGAGGCAGCAATCATGTGAGTTAATGGTGCTGCAAGTGACTCGCTCTTCAATTGTTTGACCAATATAGGAGCTAAGTCGGCCTTGATGGTATCATAAGTTACAAAGAAAAGAGAAGCTGAGGGTGCCGATGCAATGACCGCAGAACCTAAGCCTCTATAGATACCCTTGTAGCCACCGTTCAAGAAAAATCCACCTTTAGCTTGTAACCGTGTTTTGACGGTGTCGATTGGGAAGAAACTCAGGTCAGTAGATGTACCTGCAGCAGCACCACTCTGGAGTTGTTAGTATGAGATCAGAATATGATGTAAAAGAAAGTGCTAGAATTTCCTCATCAATGAGGCTGTGGTACCTACTAACAATGATATAAGAAAGTCGTTAGTGCTGGTCATTCAGGGAAGGGGTACTGTTAGAGCGCTAATTATCCCAGGGCTTAGTTCCTGAAGATCTGGGTTCCTTTGAGTCGCGTTGCACTGCACCTGAATTTTTCGAGTGGCCGAGGCCAGCGCGGGCATCGGCTGTTGTTAATCCGAAAGCTTTTAGTATATAATAGCTTGCCCAATGCCCGTCTTATTCCAGCAGCAGTAGCTGCAACTAGTGTGGAGACAAGAGTTGAAGATGGGAGAAGGAAGAGACTTTTTAACCCTGATTCTGCCTCAAAATACTGATTGAGGGTGCTTTTTCTGAGCTAAATACGATTGATGGATGATTCTTCGGATCTGTCTGAACATCGTAAGATCAAGAAGACCCCAGAATGTGTCAAAATACAGCACTTCAAACTCAAGTTTTGACCTCTCCAAGTATCACCAAGACACTTATTGGTCTTTAAGGCCCCAGATGAGTGTCTAAATACACCCAAGAGAGCTCCAAGTAAACTACTTGTGCCTTATCTCCCTCTAAGAGCGGGTAAAGCGATATTTGTAACAAGTCCGTCACAAGTCCGAGCCGGGTAACACCCGTCTAGTATCAATTTTCTATGAAGAAAAAAGGTCCTGATTTGTCAACGATGGCAAACACACACCTTTCTGCTAATACCAAGTGCGATGTCCCAAGTGTTAAGGTCTTTGAAGAGCATTATTGCTCCATCTAGAGGTCTAATACAGAAGAGATTCATTGCAACCTCTTCTGTTAACAGTGCGTCCACGGTAAAGGCGTCCGTATCTAAGAATGAAGTGGAGACGTCTGGCTCTGCAATGATTAAAAACGCCTTTCAAGAAAACGAGTTGAACGGCACGAGACCAATATACTTGGATATGCAAGCAACTACTCCTACTGATCCAAGAGTTTTAGACAAAATGCTTCAATTTTACACTGGTCTTTATGGGAACCCACATTCCAACACACATTCTTATGGCTGGGAAACCGATAAGGAAATCGAAGTAGCAAGAAAGCACGTTGCTGACCTGATTGGCGCTGATCCAAAGGAGATTATTTTCACATCCGGTGCAACTGAATCGAACAATATGGCTATAAAGGGTGTTCCGAGATTTTACAAGAAGGCCAAGAAGCACATTATCACTTCCAGAACCGAGCACAAATGTATTCTGGATTCAGCTAGACACATGCAAGACGAAGGTTTTGATGTGACTTACTTACCGGTGAACGAGGATGGCTTGATTGATCTTGAGGAGCTAGAGAAGGCTATTCGCAAGGATACCGTTTTGGTTTCGATCATGGCTGTCAACAATGAGATAGGTGTCATTCAGCCTCTTGAACAGATCGGTCGTATTTGTAAGAAGCACAAGGTATTCTTTCACTCTGATTGTGCCCAGGCTGTGGGAAAGATTCCAATTGATGTCAACGCCATGAACATTGATCTGTTGTCCATTTCTTCACACAAGATATATGGGCCAAAGGGTGTCGGTGCTATCTATGTTAGAAGAAGACCAAGAGTCAGAATGGAGGCTCTTATAACCGGCGGTGGTCAAGAACGTGGTTTAAGATCAGGTACCCTGGCACCGTCCCTTATTTCTGGTTTTGGTGAAGCTTCGAGATTGATTAGAGAGGACATGGCGTATGACCAACAGCACATCGAGAGACTATCCCAGAAATTGATGGATGGTTTACTATCTATTGAACACACCCAGTTGAATGGCTCCAAGGAGCACAGATATGCTGGATGTGTCAACGTTTCTTTTGCCTACATTGAAGGTGAGTCATTATTAATGGCCTTAAAGGATATCGCCTTGAGTTCAGGATCTGCCTGTACATCTGCCTCTTTGGAGCCATCCTATGTTCTACATGCTTTAGGTGCCGATGACGCTTTGGCTCACTCATCGATCAGATTCGGTATTGGTAGATTCACCACAGAAGAAGAAATTGACTACGTCATTAAGGCCATTAATGAGAGAGTCGAGTTCTTAAGAGAGCTGAGTCCTCTATGGGAAATGGTGAAGGAGGGTATTGATTTGGACTCCATCGAATGGTCCGGTCACTAGGTTTATTTGATTTCACAGTGATGGATATATTGTATATGCTACCTGGCAGTTTTTTTGATTTGATAATTGGATTGGACGCTTAGTAGTTGGGCAGCTGTTGGTTTTCCCTTCTCCACATTTTTGTATCTCCGGAACCGGCCAAATGCACGAATTTTCAAGTTATGTACCAGGCCGGTTTTTTCTCGACAGCTTCAAGAACTAAATATCTCTCAACTTGACCAAATTGTCTCCACCCATTTACTCTCAAACCTATTCCATCCTAAGTCATGAGCGCTGAAAAGAACATTGTCGTCCTTCCAGGTGACCACGTTGGTACTGAAGTTACCAACGAAGCCATCAAAGTGTTGAGGGCAATTGAAGAGGTCCGTCCATCCATTAAATTCAACTTCGAACATCATTTGATTGGTGGTGCTGCCATCGATGCCACTGGTGTTCCATTACCAGATGAGGCATTGGAGGCTTCTAAGAAGGCTGATGCTGTCCTATTGGGTGCTGTTGGTGGTCCAAAGTGGGGCACTGGTGCCGTCAGACCAGAGCAAGGTCTTTTGAAGATTAGAAAAGAACTGAACTTATACGCCAACTTGAGACCTTGTAACTTTGCCTCTGAGTCTCTTTTGGAGTTATCTCCAATCAAGGCTGAGATTGTCAAAGGCACCGACTTCACTGTCGTTAGAGAACTTGTTGGTGGTATCTACTTTGGTGAAAGATCAGAGGATGATGGTTCTGGGGTCGCCTCTGACACTGAGACCTACTCTGTTCCTGAGGTTCAAAGAATCACCAGAATGGCTGCATTTATGGCCCTGCAGCATAACCCACCTCTGCCAATCTGGTCATTAGATAAGGCCAACGTGTTGGCCTCGTCCAGATTGTGGAGAAAGACCGTTACTGAAACTATCAAGAATGAGTTCCCACAATTAACTGTTCAACACCAACTGATCGACTCTGCTGCAATGATCTTGATCAAGTCACCAACCCAACTGAACGGTATCGTCATCACCTCTAATATGTTTGGTGATATCATTTCAGATGAGGCCTCTGTCATTCCAGGTTCCCTAGGCTTGCTACCTTCCGCCTCTTTGGCCTCTTTGCCAGATAACAACAAGGCTTTTGGCTTATATGAACCATGTCATGGTTCTGCTCCCGACTTACCTGCTAACAAGGTGAACCCAATTGCCACCATCTTGTCTGTTGCCATGATGCTGAAGTTGTCTTTGGACTTGTTTGAAGAGGGTGTTGCCGTTGAACAAGCTGTCAAGGAGGTCTTGGATGCTGGTATTAGAACTGGTGACTTGAAGGGTACGTCCTCTACTACTGAAGTTGGTGATGCTGTTGCTTCTGCCGTTAAGAAGATCCTGGCTTAAACGCTAGCCAAGAAGGGTCGGAGATTTAGCTTTGTTTTATGACGTTTAGAATCTCTTACACCGTAGGGTTATCTCTTCTAATGAATTCCTATGATAATGTAATATACAGCAAGCGAAAATATCCGTCTTTTGACAGTGTTAATTCTGCTTAGCGATGATCTGGTCAATATCGATCTCAAAGACTGGCTTGTTAGGGTTAGTGGTGTAGGTTTTGGTTTCCTTCTTCTGCTCCTGCTTCTCAAGCTTTCTGAGTTTTGCTAGTGGTCCGTAACCATATATTTCGTCACCAAGCTTGAAAGGGTCCAAGAAGTATGTCACAGTCTTGAAATGTTCACCCAATGAGACAATCTCATGAATGATATCTTCAATACAGATGATTCCTTTTTCGCCCAGCTTCTCCTCAACAAGGTTGTTATCATTCAACTTAATGGACTTGGTAGTCTGATCTTGATTAACGGTGATCGTGGCTCTCTTCTGAAGCAGCTGTCTGACAGACTGTAAAGATGGTTTGCCAACAACTGTGTATGGAGAGATCAGCTTCAAGAGTGGATAAACAGTTTCAGTCACCTTGACAAAGACACCAGTGTTAACGTTGCTCAGTCTCAACAACTGAAGTATCCTTTGACATTTCTCTGGGATCTTCACCCCTAGTGGACCTGGGACCCTGACCACAAAATATAGTGTTGGAATACCAGAGTACGCATGTCTTGACTTGGACCCGTCTTCCTCAATCTTCTCAAAATAGTGCTTGTTTGGGCCCTCACTTAAAGACTTCGTCTTTTCAACTTTCAGCACTCTGTTGATTCTTTTATGCTCTCTCTTGGTGGCTAGACTCTTAGCGACTAATGTCTCAGCTCTGACGAATTTATCCTTATTTTTCTGTGCCTTCTTTCTAAGTCTGTCTTGCTCTCTCTTGATAGCAGATGCCTGCTTCTCGATTCTGAGTCTATCAGCGTTTTTTCTTTTCTTCAATAACACCTCAGGGTTTGAATTTAGTTCCACCATGGTCGGGTTACTTGGTGTTGTTGGAGAATGGATCTGACTTGTCTTCATCTCATCGCACTTTAAAAATTTTCTTTTCTGTCTTCCAGTAGTGGCCGAACCAATTATTACCAAATCATCGCCCTCTCGATTTGAGTGGCCAAACCGGATCTCACGTATTTGAGAAAGAAGCTGGATGGATAGAGGAAACTTTTAGTGCCAATTGGCTAACTATAATCCGTCTGGATAACAGTAGCCAAACGTCTATTCTATTTCTGCTAGAAGCCTACAAGGTTTTTGCTGTTGTTTCTGTAAAGGTTTTTATTTCTCTCTCATCAACTGACTCAAACTGATGTTCACCCTAACTGATTATCTCCTAGGCAACCTACCATCTGGCAATAGACAGCCTCTTCGATATTTCCATAGCTGCTTCCGGATTCTATAAGGCAGAGACTTGCAGACATGGTAATATATAGCTGGCATAAATGATCTTTCTTCTTGTGGTATATAGCCTGTTGTAGTGATATGAATGAGTTGATCCCACAACACTAAGCTAGAGAACATTCATCGCCGTATCGTCTTTACAAACTTTGGTTGGGTACTCCTATTGTCCCTAGACTTTAGCAAAGTGTAAGGACTACCATGAATTACCTTTATTACAATTAAGTTTGCTGCAGCTGGCATTGGGCCGGTTCAAGGCCTAAATTAGTACTGGTTTCCTGTCAGTTGCATACACACAGCCATAGAACTCTAACTGTGGTTACGTGTGTACATATAGATCTAGCAGCCCTACCTTCTTATATCCGAGGGTATAGGAGTGATCCGAGGTGCTTTCAAAGCGGACAAGTCCTCCTATTGGTACTCCTTGAGGGGTTCTTGAGAAGCCATCAGAGTGAACAGGAAGCTGCAATGCACTCATTTGAACTGCAGTTTGTATCCTTATATGACGATCCACTAAAGCTTGAGCATTTTCTCCTGGCAGTCCCGCTTTGGTCAGGAGGCACAACACAACACAAGAAAAAAAATCAAAACTCAGACATGAAGTTGGCCACAAAACGAACACTTTCAACCTGCGAGCAACGACGTTTCTGAACCTACTACCACTTGGAAGAACTTTATTGGTTTCTATCCACTTGCTAGAATCTAGTCATATTTGTTAATTGCCTAGAAAGCCCCCTATTACCCCAACTCCGGTTGCCTTCTGTTGAACGCTTTGACTGAGGTTACCACACACAGCTGGACAAGTTACACAAAAGGAGCGCTACTGTAGTTACCTGGGAAGCGCACATTACTGAAACCACAAAGCAAAACCTAGTGCTTGGCTTGGAAAATCGCCTAGTGTTATTTAAAAGACAGCCCTTGGTTACCCTCTGGTGCCCTCCCTTTTTTTTGTTGTCCTTCCACTTTGATCACCAACGCTTGATCCCCGGGTTCCTCTTGCTGTGATGTCACACCAGACGCCTTCTACAGTTCCACCTGGCCCTCCAGATGTTTCAATGGCCACCGGAAGTGTCACTGGCCAGCCTACGCGCTCTCCATCCAAGAACCAGGAGAGTGTTGATGCCCACCAACAGCTATACTCCAAATCTACTCAACAACCTGCTGTCGGTAATGGACACAGCAACTACACACAGACATCTTCTTCAGGTGGTCCACCACCTCCACCAATGCCTATGATGGTGCCGCATTACCCCAATCAGGCCAATGCCTACACCAACTATCAATACCAGCAACAAGTTGCTTACGCCCAGGCACAATATTACCAGCAGCAGCAACACCAGCAGCAACACCAACACCAACATCAGCAGCAGCAGCAGCAGCAGCAGCAACACCAGCATCAACAACACCAACAGCAACAAGAGCAGCAACAAGAGCAGCAGCAGCACAGCATGGTGCAGAACATTCAGATGCCCCTTACTCCATCTTCAGCCCCTCAGATGTACAATCAGCAACACCAGCTATTGCAAAATCAGACGATATCTCACCAGTTTGAGTCTCAGTCACCAAATCAGATCCAGCCAACTACTAAACTGGAGAATGATGGCTCTCCCTACCAGCAAACACCTCAATTTCAAACACCTCAGAGAAATCCTAGTGTCCAGAGTGTTGGTCCTTCTTCGGGAGCATCGAGTGCTAGAAAGCACTATACAGCTGTTCATGACACCACACACAGAAAGAAGGTCAGAAGATCAGATCACTCTTTGCCTGGTGAATATGGTGACCAAGATTTGAAGGACCAAGCAAGTAAGGCTCTCACATTGCCTTTACCGGATGTTGCTCAAGAGGTGAAGATCATGGAGGCAAAAATGACCACCTCTGGGGCTTCAACCCCATCAAATGGAGCATCATCTAAAGCACAAGCTGCCCTAAACTCCCAACTCGACATCCAGAGGGAGAGAAAGAAGCAGGTGTTTGCCATGACTTGGCTTTTGAGAGCATGTGAGCCAAATAGCTCTGCTGTTGTGCCTAGAAACCGTATCTATGCAAGATATGTGGGTATATGCGCTGAGAATGGCATCAAGCCATTATCTCCAGCCTCCTTTGGAAAGTTGGTTAGAATCGCCTTCCCAGACTTGACCACTCGCCGTTTGGGCATGAGAGGACAATCTAAGTACCATTACTGTGGTATGAAGCTAATTGGAGATGATGGTTCAAGTACACCGACTACTGCAAATACGCCTCAGTATAACACGAACTATAGTGAGTCTTCATTTTTGCCTGCCACACCTTATGGTGGCTCTGAAAGCCCAGCCTCTTACCACTCTCAATTATCAACTCCGCATTTGTCAACCTCCAACAACTCAAATTTGAATATCAGCCAAATCAGCGTTTTCATGAGCGATCATGTATCACCAAGAATTTCGTTTTTACCTAATTTACTAGAAATAGTTGATCAAGCTGTTGATACTGAGAATCCGATCAAGTTGCCAGACATCAAGCCATTTGTGCCAGGTTCTTCTGATACAGACATTTCTGATACGCTTCAGGGTCTCTACAAGGCGCATTGCTTGTCTATGTTTCAAAGTTTTAGACACATGCACTTGAGCAAACTGTTTAATCTTCTGTCCACATTCCATACCTCATTGACGGCCCCTGTCCTCAAACTATACTCCAGACCTGAAGTTTTACCTTGGGTACTTTTGTGCGACACTATGATGTACAAGGCAATTCTCAGAATGTTGGGGAAGCTGGTATTGCAAGATATCCCCTCTGTTGTTCTTGAGGAGTTGAAAAAGGTTGCTACTACCTATGGCGAAAAGGTTTCATCTGCACTGGGTTCAATGCCTTCTAAGTTAGCATTGGGAAAGATCCAACTTGCAAAACAGTTTGCTCAGATAGTGCAAAGGTTGGTCAGAGTCTCTGAAACCTCACAGACAGCTCATAAGATTTTGACAAACGAGCTTGATAGAGATATCATGCACACTGACTGGATGAAGTATGTGAACATCGAAGAAATCTCCAAGAAAGAGCTACCTTGCGAGGGTGAGAAATGCAACCGAGCCCTTCAAGACCTGCAAACAACGATTTTGGAATTGTTAAAGAAACAAGGCAGCGGTGACCCCAAACTCACACCATCTTCCCCATTAGCAGAATGGGGTGCATATATCTCTACTCTACCTCAACAATTCCCGGATGTACCACCAAAACTGTTTCTGTTGTGCACTTCTGCGCTATTGACCAGTGCTCTTAGAGAGATTTCGTTAGCAGGAGGTGCCGGGTTTGGTGCATGGTGGGTCTTGAGATGTTGGATTGATGAATGGGTTGGATGGTGTGCTGAACTCGGTGGTTTCCTTGCCATTGACACTGGTAATGAAGGCGATGTTGATTCCCGGAGAAAGAAAACAAAGTCTAATGGATCCACAAAAGAAAGCGACACCTCTAACACTGACCAGGTTGACTTATTAGGCGGTGTGTTTGGTAACTTCACGTCAAATACAGCGGATGGAGCTGCACAGAATGGTAAGGAGCCCAAGTAAAGCCAACCATAGAAAACGCTTAAAGAGAGAGAGGTTTGAGAACGCAGTAACAAAGAAATCAATAGAAAAAAAAGAGATCTAGAGAAGAAAGAATTGAGCAAGTCCATTAGTGAAAAATGATACCCATACTTTTCTAAAAAGTTCATGTGAAGCTCCATGATAGAATATGTTGTGATACAGAAAAGTATTTAGTTTATGCCTAAGGCGTGGGTTCAACAATACAGATGATTTATAAGTACCCTTTTAAATTCATATAAGAGATCATATCGCCCTATGTGTTTCTTAATAAACCATTATCTAATCAGTTCACACATCATTCAAGGCAACGCAGACAGCACCTTTGTGGTGACCGTTGTATTGCCTCACTGTCTCACTTGTACTGAGATCCCATAATCTAACATAGTGATCAGAACATGCGGTAACCAAATACGCAGAATCCGCACTGAAGGCCGAGTCCCAAACCCAACGTTGATGGCCCTGAAGTGTTGTTTCCAATGAAAAAGAGTCGTCAACATTCCAAATTCTTGCTGTATGATCTGCTGAGCACGTAGATAAGTGCTTGACATCGGAAGAAAGAAGCACTTTGGTTATATACTTGGAATGGGATCTGAACTTCGTCACGGGCTGAAGCTGTGTTGAATCCTTCTGGTTATTCATTTTCCAAACATAGCAATTTCCTTTATTATTACCTGCCACAAGCATCGAGCCGTCACTAGCAACACTCACAGACTGTACGGGGACATCGTCCTCAGGAATTAACTGATGTGTGCACTGGTTCTCCCCCAAATCCCAAATCCTTACATTTCCATCTTGATCACAAGAAATCAACTCGCCTTGATTCGGATGTATCACGACCTCGTTCACAGGGCAGTTGTGTTTATAGTTCCTCTGAACAGATGGGGCACGAACATCCCAAACCTTGACAGTTCCGTCTTCTGAGCTGGATACCATCCACTTGTTATCTGATTGGAATGCGATAGATGTCACGTTGTTGGAGTGGCCTTCAAATGACGTGACTGGATTCGGATTCGTGGTTCTGATGTCGTACAGTCTGACATGGAGATGACCTGCAGCTGCTAGAAAGCGTTTATCAGAAGTGATTTCCAGCCTGTTGACCTGAGAGTCAGCGTGTTGGATTGTACGAGAGCAGACACCCGTCAGTGCCTCCCAGAAACGAATTGTATGGTCATAACCGGCACTAGCTAGAAGGACACTCATTGATGGGTTGTTTAAGTTGTGGATACTAGGAACTTAGCAGCTTCTAAAGGAGTGCTGGCTGGTTGTCTTGATAGGATTTTTGATCAGCCAGTTCCGAGGGTAATGATAGATAATACTTCCGAGGGAGACTAAGTACCACGATAAAGGTTTCAGTTTTCAGTGCTCAGGTAGGTCCCAAGCTCAGGCCGTGTATAGAATCACTTGAGCTCCATTGTTTAGACTATTCATGACTCTCTAGTATTTTACCTCATTTGTCAACTCAAAACTGTTGCTCATTTGATATCGCTCTTGTAAACTTTTGATAGGAGAGTAGGTCTGAACCAGCATTGATTTCCAACACTATACACAGACATACAAATATTCACCTCATTACCTACCGTTCTTTTTATGAATGATTCAATGTCTGTTTGGAATACCTCTTTTATCTAAAGTTCGGAAGTGAGGTGCCATCATTTGCGAAATCCGAATTCCTAATTCCAACAATTTTGATGTGTCAAGAACATTCGAGAAATATCGCGAAAATCTGTCTTGTCAAAAGTTATAAAATCATTGCACTTTCTCAACAATAATAAACTTGCCAATTTTGCTATAAGAAATACATTACATCAAATATGGTCAGAGAAACACAATTGTACGACCGATTGGGCGTTTCGCCTACAGCCTCAGATGCTGAGATTAAGAAGGCATATAGAAAGATGGCTTTAAAGTATCACCCAGATAAGCCAACTGGTGACACTGAAAAATTCAAAGAGATATCTGAGGCCTTTGACATCCTTAGTGACGCAGAGAAGAGAGAGGCATATGATCAGTTTGGTCTTGAGGGTTCTAAGAATGGAGGTCCCGGTGGCCCAGGTGGATTCGGCGGATTCGGAGGTGGAGCTGGCGGTGGAGCTGGTGGCCATCCATTTGGTGGAGCTGGTGGGTTTAGTGGTTTCAGCTCTGCAGACGCGTCCAACATTTTTGAGCAGTTTGCAAGATCAGGCGGTATGGGGGATGATGGCTTCAGCTTTAACTTTGGAGGGTCTCAGTTTGGAGGCATGGGCGGCGGTGGAATGCCTGGTGGATTTGGCGGTATGGGCGGTGGTATGCCTTCTAGAGAGCCAGAACCAGAGGTTTCTACAATCAACCTTCCTGTTTCGCTTGAGGACTTGGCCAACGGGGCTACTAAGAAGATGAAGCTTACAAGAAAGGGCCCATCTGGTGCTCGCGAGGAGAAAATCATGGAAATCAAGATCAATCCTGGCTGGAAAGAGGGAACTAAAATTTCCTTCAAGAATGAGGGTGACTGGACACCCTCTGGTCGCCGTAAGACTATCCAATTTGTCTTGCAAGAGAAAGCACATCCATTCTACAAGAGAGAGGGCAACGACTTGATATACACACTGCCTATTTCATTCAAAGAGTCTTTGCTGGGATTTGACAGAACTATCGAGAGCATTGATGGCAGAAAGATCCCATTCTCCAGATCTTCACCTGTGCAACCAACATCAGTGAACACATATCCAAACCTGGGTATGCCAATCTCGAAAAGCCCAGGCCAGAGAGGTGATTTGAAGATCAAATACAAAATTGACTATCCAATCACGCTCACTGAGCAACAAAAGGAAGCAATCAGAACATTCTTTTAGCTGCTAGTGAACGTTATAGAATGAGGTTTAATGATAATGGTTATGTGTAAATTATTTAGATGTGTATATTCGTTTTGCATTACAGTTTGTAGAGTCCTTTCCCAAAAACATGATAAAATTAAAAATACAAGTGGATTTATAACAGAAAATGACGAAGAGGTTCAATGCTCTATTTCTTTGACTTCTTCTTCTTCTCCTCGCCCTCATCATCTTCAGCCTTTCTCTTCTTTTCCTTCTTTTCCTTCTTTTCCTTCTTCTCCTTCTTCTCTTTCTTCTCCTTCTTCTCCTTCTTTTCCTTCTTTTCCTTCTTTGGAGACTCATCTTCGTCAGCATCACCAACAGTGACATCGGCCGGCTCTTCGCTCTTCTTCTCAACTTCTTGGATCAGAGGAGTAGCAGCGGCAGCGGCAGCTGGAACGGCAGGGGCAGCCTCGTCCTCATGAGAGACGTAAGCCTTCTTCCAATCCTCTGGAGTGTTCTCGTTAACACGACCAAACTTGTCAAGCTTACCCTCGGTCTTCAACTGCTTCTTCTTGGAGGCGACTGGACCTAGACCCCATCTTCTTGGATACAAGTCTCTCTCCATGATACAACGCTTAACCTTAGCAACGACACCGTGGTCACAGCCAGCCAAGTCAACAGTGGACATTTGGGCAATGGCAATGGCAATGGCTTCACCCTTGGTGGTGATCAAGACAACCTCGTCATAAAGCTCGATACCTTCTTCATATCTCAGCAAACCTGGAATCATCAACTTGGCACCATAACAGACAGCATTGACTGCAGAGTCCTTGACGACAATTCTCTTGTACCCCAGCAGCAAAGTCTCCAATGGCTGAATGATCTTTCTCAAGTAGGACTCGTCTCTAGTGTTGTCATAACTCCATTGAGCATCTAAAACGTCGTGCAAAGTAACCAAGTTGTCGTTCTCAGCAAGTGCTCCGGATCTAACACGACGAAGCTCCTGCATGTGACCACCGACACCCAACAACATACCCAAATGGACACACAGGGTTCTCATGTAGGTACCGGCCTCACAGGAAGCCCAGAAGACACCAAGACCACGCTTGTTGTCGAACTCAATCAGCTTGGAGTCGTAGATAGTACGGACACGCAACTGTCTCTTCACAGCAGAAATCAATGGTGGTCTCTGGAACAAAGCACCAGTGAGGTTCTCCAAGGAGCGGCCAAGAGCCTTCTCATCATCTAGAGTCTCATGCAGTCTGACAATACAGACGTACTCCTTACCGGCGCCCTGTTGCGACTTCACTAGTCTGGTGGCTCTATCAATACACACAATCAAACAACCAGTAACCTTTGGATCCAAAGTACCAGAGTGACCAGTCTTCTCACAACGAAGAATACGCTTGATCCAAGCAACCACTTCGTGGGAGGATGGGTTGGATGGCTTGTCAAGGTTGATCACACCGGAGGAGATGTAAGACTTCAAATCTCTCTTCAATGGGGAAGAACCAGTTGGGATAGGAGTGTAGTGACCAGATCTGACAAGGAGCTTGTCAAAGTTCTTCAAAAGCAAGGGCCACTCAGAAGTGTCTTGTGTAGTGGCAGAGATGTTCTCTGGCTTGATAGTATGGTCAGACATTGGGCTGGAGAGAACGTAGTTCTTTATTATAGGTCAAGCTCATCGACCTGAAAATTTTTCTTAAAGAAAAAGAAGGAAATGCTATCCATTACCCGGCCGGAATCGCTTGAGCACTTTACGCGAAAATTTCCTCATTGGAAGCTCCACATAATAGATGTATAAGCTACACATAGATACACTCAGACCTTGAGGACATAGATGCAAGTCGTCATTCTTTCTTTTCTTTGTTTACAGAAGCAGAGGGGCGTCGTTCAATAAAAATTGAGCAGAACCTCCATCAAAGAGTCAGACCCAACTCTCCAGCAACTTTTTTGATCAGAACTCTTCCCAAGTACTGCTCTCTGGCCAGTCTTCTACTCGCTTTAAGCAAAACACTCAGCTCCAGCTTTCCCCTAACAAAGGCCTTATTCATTTCAGTCAGTGTGTCATTAATGGCCATATCATCAGCTACGAGTTGGTACATTTGCGCTTGGAGAATTGTCTGTGGAATAATGACCTCGTCTGGGTTCGGTGTGGGTGTGGCTTTGATCTGTTCAATTGACTTGTGAGCTGCAGATATCGTTTCAACAAGATTTTGACTTGTCTCTGGGATCAGGGCTCTGATGTCATCGATTTGCTTGGTCTCAAACTTGAAGATCTTGTCAAACTGAGAAACAGATGTTTTGATCTGCTGGGATTGCATCTTTGAATGGTCCAGATGTGTTCGAATCTGTTGTTCAAGTGATGAGAGAATCTGTAATATATATTGCTGAATTTGTGCTCTCTGTGCGTCGCTCTGGAAGTTTCCATATTGCTTCTGTTGTTGCTGTTGATCGTCAATGGTAGAGTCAATGAAATTGAGCTCTTCTGGTGGTGGCATAGGCCGGCTCAATTCTGGAGACTTTGCACGGATAGATTCACGAAGAGCCTGTGGAATATGAGGGATTGGTGGGGGAGATTGTGGGTTTATTATTTGAGCTGGGCTAGATTAATTTATTATTATCAATCTTTAGCTACATATATGCCTATTTTTAGTATAT
>PPLZ03000049.1:0-26071 GCA_003706705.3 Barnettozyma populi
AAAGTTGGTGGGACTGGTCCAGCAAGCAACAAAGGGAAATGAAAGTGACGATCCAGCTTACTACTCTGAACCATTTTATCCCTGGACCAGTAAGTATCTTCATCTTCGGCCGCATTATTTTAGACAGCTTGGCCACTAGTACAAAGTGTACGCGGATTTGACTAAATTTAAAGCGTATTTGAGGGCATAACGTCAGTTATTTAGTCACTCTGAATAGCTTGTAGTTCCCAGAGTCAACGTTGCAAGGTAATAAGCAGCCCAGCCCGTTGCACAATGGGTGTAAAAAAAGACTCTGTCATCATACCTGGTGTCTACCGACTGGCTGACATAAGAGTTCTTCCTGTACCTTGAATGTTCCAAGGGCTTGACTGATTGCAATCGATAATGAAGGATACTGAGAAGAGCGGTGAATATAGGAGATCCGTAATCGATATGTAAATCTTACCCGAGGTCTATCTGATTTCGTGATAGATAATAGATCGTTGAAGGCCAACACATCAATCAGGAAAGAGTGTCCTTGTCGTTTCATCGGATGGATCAAAACTCGTGTAACTGCTCCATCATTTCTATTATCACCCTTTTCAACTCAGCAATGTCTGGACACTCATCAATCCAATAATCGTACAAAATGAGAGTGTCTTTAATCAACGTCTCCAGCCTTTCCTTGGTCGTAAAGTGCTCTTTGAAACGTCTGTATAGAGCGACACCACCAGTCAAGTAAACAGCAACGTTTCTGAGGTAAAACCAAGAGCCATAATGCCTGTGAACAGCTAAAGGCAAGTTCAGAGCATCCATCGTCTCAGAAGATTGCTTTAAAAACTCGGTCACGGTGGGAATAATCAGCAACTGTTCAGTGGGGATCGAAGAATGCATAAACAGAAACGCCATTGGTCTGTAAACGAAAAGTCTGACAGTGGTGACTCTTGTTCTGATGAAATTGAGAACTTCTGGTAACCTCCTTGAAAACGCCACAGATGATGCCATGGACGATGTATCTGTCAAGCCATCTCTTGATGTTGACTGGGTCTTTTCAGTGGCAGTAGTTTCACTCGGTGCAGGAGACGGATCACCAGAAAACTCACGCTGGATTTGCACATTCTGGAAGGCAAAACCATAAGGGGCAGACAACTCACTGGTATCAGTCTTGAGAACATTCTCTAAGTGTGACTGAACTGTGGCCTCAATATTTGCAATCTCATTGATGTATTCCTCTACTCGGAGAGCTGTTTCCTCAAATTTGAGGGAGCTCCAGTCTAGGAAGTAGTCATCATGGGCGAACGCCTCATCTTCGTGTCTGTTCACAGCCTCACCATTCTCACCATTCTCACCTGCTTTCCTCTTTGGGACATAAAACTCATTTAGCACCCTGTTTTCAACACGTCTCAATATCAACTCAGTGAGGTAGTAAAACCAACTGAGCTCTTCATTGATCTCCATGGAACCATCCAATGGAGGCGTAGGGTAGACTTTTGGAAATTTATAATCGACGATGCCACTGGATGGAACACAAGGAGACAATTCCACTCGTAGTTCGCATTCATACCTCATGGACGTGTAAAAGATACTCTCCAAGATTCTATGCTCTTCCTCAGAGAATCTTTTGTCTGAATTCTTAAAACTTTCCAGAACAATAATCACTGAAGTGCAACTCTTGAACACATGCTTCCATGCTTCCAATGGTTTCATATTGTACATCCAATAACTGGCTTTGATCAAGGAGAACTGCAAAGAACGAACATCAAAATCGTGAATATTATAGGCCGGGAGTTCATTCAAGTAGTTCGCCAAAACATAAAATCTGTAGGATAGCTCAAAGACGTCGGCCTTTTGGGCAGTAGAGTTACGGAAATCAATCAGATTCTTGTAAGTTAGTGGTTTGGCCATTAATCCACTTGCAGCAATAACCATGACCAAAGGCAATGGAATCAGCCAATCTGGCATGTGTACATCAATAATTTTGAGTGACGCGTCTTTGGCCAATGTCTCCTTGATGTGAGCTGAAGTCTCTCTCATTGTCTGGAAACTGATGAATGGGTTCTTCATTTGAACATTCTGGTTAAAACTGTCAAAATAGACTTCCAGGTTCTCTACCAGGTTCTCCAAGAGACTGTCAATATTATCTCTCGAAAATAGGCCAATGTTGGGTAAACCCTCTTGTGAGTGTTCAGCAAGCACAGCATTCACCTGTTTTAAATGAAACCTGTCCGCATGTAATGGCCAGTTGAAAGTACTTTCCACGCACGCATACCAGTTACAGCTGGTCCATTTTGCAGCCGCAAGGGCATTACCCTCGTCGGCCAACTTAGCAAGGTCAGACTTCGCAAGGTCCGGCTTCTTCCTGAGTGTGAGTAGATGTACATCTGAGCCCTCAATCAAGGTAGTGTCAGTATTTGTGACCCTATAGGCACACTTGGATCCACTCCGGTAACACGCACCGCAAACTGGTTTTACAAGGTTGCACTTGATCTTGCGCACTCGGCACGACTCGCAAGCCGACAAGTGTCTTCTGCGTTTCTTGTGTGGTGTGGTGACTGGCTTCTTTTTTTTTATCTTGGGAGCTGACAGCTCCAAGGGCTGGTGCTGTTGAAATTCAGCAACGGGCATTGGTAGACCAAGCACAGGTCGTGGTGGTTCAGGCAGAAATTTCTGTTGCTGTTCTCGTGGGGCTAATGTTGGAACACTGTTCGCTTGAAATCCACTGGCATTGAAAGCATCCGGTTGAATATAGGCCATACTGGTTTGAATAGGGGCAAACTGTGTATGAAGTTGTTGATGTTGTTGTTGGTTGTTGTGGTGGTGGTAGGATCCCTGCCCTTCCCACTCTACACCAAGGAAATGGAGAAGCTGGTGCTCGTGCTCGTGCTCTCCAGGAGCTTGTGGTGAGAAACCTGGACCCTCAATATCGTTCAGTGGGTCCAGTTTCCGTCCCTGCTCATTATTGTTGATCTTGTTGTTATAATCCATTAGATCAACAAGAAGTTTTGGAAGTTTACTGTGTTTGCTGAGTTTGTTTAGTTGGACTGAAGAAAGTTCAGGGGGTAAGACGCGCGCAGTCTAGACCTTATTGGGTGCTGCCTAGTTATTGAGAAGAAGGGTCCTTTTTGGAAGAGAATCCCTGAACTAACCTGGACCCACCGACTCACTCAAGACCGTATAGTAAAGATCAAGGAGAGTTGTTCCAGTGATGACGTAACAACTTTCTGACACCTGCCACCTGTCACTTGGTTATGTAAGTGTAGTCTCAGTTCTCTGGTCTAGTCTCACGCAGTTTCTAGTTTTACACCGCATGACACTGGACAGCACTAGTCCGGTCCCACTAGCATCAAGGCTAGACTAATAGGTGAAACAGTCCAAATTCAACTACTAAGGTCTAGACCCCACCCACCAATCATTGATGGGAGGAAATTTGTTGTTTCGCCAATCTGGCGAAGGAAGTTACGAGAAAGGTTCGCACAGGTCAGAAGGATTGCAGATGGAATCCCGAAGCTCGGAAACACTAACTACAGTCAGTGATTAAACTTTTGTTGTTTTATTTAACCTTTAAGGTTGATTGTCTTCGCTAACATGTAGAAGTTATTGATGCTGCACCCTTTCGGGGAGTTTTTCACTCGTGATGTGAGTGTGCATCACTTATATAGATACGGATTAATGCAAGCATATATTGGCGCTTGGCACTACTATCTGAAATACTACAGCAACCAGCCTAATTAAATAGAGCTCAGGAAATCTTCCGTAATTCGCGTGAAGAAATCAGAAATCAGCGCCATAGTTTTGAGCATGTGGCTTCAAAAGATAACGACACAGCTTACTTAAATCCTACGAGAGAAGGTTTCCGATTGATCCTTTGATCTTTTTCGAGTCAGAGTCCCCTACTGGAAGAACATAATCAATGACTAGAGAAATCAAGCAGTTTGACCAAGCATGGAGACCGGGACAAGGGTCCAATTCCAAGAAACACCTTCAGTCACCAAAGCTAGAGTTCCCTCTCAGAGGCACTGGTACTGAAAACTACATTCCCCTTCTTGTATCTGGTGTTGTACCTCGCCCAATTGCCTTTATCGCTACTGTTGACAAAGACGGCAACAAGAACCTTGCACCATACAGCTTCTTCAATATTGTGAGCTACGACCCTCCAGTTTTCACCATTGGAACCAGCCCCTCAGCTATCAGAAAGGGCGACAAGAAAGATACAGTAAGTAACATCCTTGAGACTGGTGAGCTCACCATCAACTTCATTTCGGAGGAGTTTGTCGATGCCGCTAACTATACCGCGATTGATTCCCCTCCCGGCTATGACGAGTTCGAGCTGGCTGGTTTGACTCCGGCTGATTCAAAGTTTGTTAAGGCGCCCCATGTTTTGGAAAGCGGCTTCTCTATCGAGGCCAAGCTCGTGGGTACGCATACATGGAAGTCCCATTCTTCTGGCGAACAGACAGGCACGTTGTTGATTGTGGAAGGTATACATTCATGGACAAGAGAGAGTATTCTAAATGAGGACAAAACCAGCATTGACATTGAGAAGTACAAACCAGTGGCTAGGTTGGGGGGTATCAACTATTACACTGTTAAAGACAAGGGGTATCCAGTTACTCGTACTCTTTGGGGTGAAAGAGGCGAGACTGATTGAGTCTGGAGTCAAGTTCTCGAGGTACCCACATACCCCCAACTAAATACAATAAATAGTAATTAGACACTTACACATCTATAAAAGGGTGTGTCTTGATTGTAAGTACTAGCGAAGCATTTGAAGCATCCTAATTTAGGACGGGGGTTCGAAGTGATGTTTTTTTCAAGAATTTCGTTGAGCTTGAGTCTTTAAAATCTTTTTTCTGTTATAATTATAAAGTGGTGGTTTAAACTGCCAGTTAAGATCCAGATGAATATAGATGCGTGCTGGTGTGTTGGTACAAAAGCATGAACAGATCTTTTGGGATACTGTGTGTTCCTGAAAGTAGTGGCTTGAACCTAAACAGAGGAAACGTAACTTACAAACACAGGGCGTGTGGCGTAGTTGGTAGCGCGTCCGCTTAGCATGCGGAAGGTCTCCGGTTCGACTCCGGACTCGTCCATTATTTTTAGCTTTTTTCACCAAGAATTGGTTAGGACACACACCACTTGTTTATGAAAATGAATGAAGTTAACTTAGTTGTATGTCATAAAGGCACACAAAAACACCAATAACAACATACCATGGGGATCAATTATTTAATTTTGCTCTCGAGACAGGGGAAAGTGAGACTTTCTAAATGGTACACTGCTATTTCACAAAAAGAAAAGACCAGAATCACAAGGGAACTGACAGCATTGGTGCTTGGACGCCGTGCCAAAATGTGCAACGTCTCAGAGTATAAGGATAGCAAGATCGTGTACAGAAGGTATGCATCGTTGTTCTTCATTGCAGGTATTGATAATGACGAGAATGAGCTGCTTACGCTGGAAGTCATTCATAGATTTGTGGAGCAGATGGATAAGTCGTATGGGAATGTTAGTGAGTTGGACATCATTTTCAATTTCCAAAGAGCGTATCACATCTTGGACGAGTTCATCATTGGCGGTGAAGTTGTGGAGAGTTCAAAGAGGGAGATTCTCAGAAGGGTGGGACAGCAAGATCAATTTGAGAGCATGGATCAGTTGGATAGTGTACTTGCTTGAAGCATTCTACAAAGTAGAGTGAATGCAGATGATATTATGATTGGTGTAATGTGAGGTTTAAAAAGAGATTGTCTCCTTCACCAAAAGGTCTATGTACTCCTCTTTGGTTGTAAGAGGTTTCAATTCTACCTGAAGGTTGTTATCAACCTGTGAAAGTTTCTCTTGTAACTGCTTAGTTGCGTCGTCAGTCAAATCATTCCATTTCAGAAGTGTGAATTGTTCCTCGTCAACATTTTTTCTGGCGAGAAGAGCACCACCCAACCTTGGTGCATTATCAGTAGAGCTTCTCACAGACATTTGCACAACCTGAATATCATTTTGACCGGCTGCATTTCTATTGGCATTATTTTCCATTCTTACCATTTCCTTTTTATCATTGACCTCTCTATCAATATGTTTTAGGCTTGTTCTCAGTTGGGAGATACCATTCAACGGTATTAGAACCAGTTGTCCATTTTGGACTCTACCCACAAAGTATCCATCTAAATCCAGTAAAACACCTTGCAAAGTCTGTCTCTCAACACCACCCCACTCATCGGACTTGGCCTCATCATAGAACTTGGTAGTGTCAACGGATATGTCAATTTCAATCAAGTTGGAAAGTGGTTTCATTCTTGTCTCCATGACTCTGTTTGCACCAGTAATCGGACGGTACTTGGGACGATTTGCATACTGAAGCACATAGAGATCATGATTCAATGATGGTGTGTTCTTCATGATGATTGGCACCTCTGTGATAATTGGATCATCCTCATCATCATCGCTTAGAACTGTCTCAAGATCATTGGTAGACTGCTGAGGTGGCTGGTTATGAGAGGGAAGATCGTCGTCGTCGTCCTGAACAAAGAGATTAGACATTTCCAGTGCTGGGTATTATAGAGCTGGTTAATTGGTTCCAGGGATAGAAAAAAAAAAAGTTCAAGGTGCCGGGACACGTGATCTCAGATTATGTGGTCCGTACCATATTTCAATCTTCTCCACGCCAGCCATCAACATTATTAGCCACCCTGGCCAACTCAGCTGTTAAGGATCACCGCACGTCCAGCCCAGCAGCCTGTTAGAGTGTTCAGTCATAAGGTGGTTGATTTCTCTCTAGTCTGTGTACAACCCTGGTCTGCTTCTCTTCATATTGACTGGTCCTGGACTGGTTTTCAACAATGGTGAATATGCCCATCAAGAAACTCATCCGTAAACGGTCAGTGCTAATACTTGCCATGTTCACATCACTAGCTGTGATGTTGCTTGTGGCAGGTTTCCGGCTCAATCAGAGCAGTGGAACAGTTGGCTCCACGGTGATACGCGCAGATGACTCTAGCAATGGCAACTCGAAGAACCATGACACAGTACCCTTTTACAAGACACCGGCTGGCCAGAGGAATAAAAACAACCAAGAGGAGGTGGAATTGAGGGAGAATGATGAACAACAGCGGAAAATGAAGCAGAAGCAGCAGGAGCAGCAAACGAATAATGAGCCAGTGGCCAAAGGAAACACAGGAAAAGGTGCAAAGGAAGAGCAGATTAGGCAGATATCGCTACAGATGGAGGCTGACCGGTCTGGTTCTAGACTGGTGCAATCACACGCTTTCTTCACTGAAGTATTCAACTCCCTGCTTGAAGGCGAGCCCAAAGTGCCCGCATTGGATCGCTATAAGTCCTTGGACAGGATCTACCATGCCGGTTACGATGGTCCGTCAGACCAAGTCTTCTCTGAGGATTACCTCAACAGCTTTTTGGACCTTTCTGAAGACGAGGTGAAGAGCTTGAGAGAGTCTCATGCTTCAGTTGTGAGTGCCCTTCCAGCCTCATATCCAGAGAAGTTATACAAAGGTAACGGCATCGTCTACGTCGGCGGTGGTAAGTTCAACTGGCTGGCCCTCCTGTCGATCAAATCCCTCCGCTCCCTGGACTGCAAATTGCCTATTGAGGTGCTGATACCAACGGTGGAGGAGTACGAAATTGAGCTCTGTTCCAAGATTTTCCCAGCCCTAAATGCCAAATGTGTTCTTCTACCATATGCGCTTGGCAAAGAAGCTTACTCCAAGTTCAAGTTCAAGGGATATCAGTATAAGGCACTGGCTTTGATTGTATCAAGCTTTGAGAAAGTTCTTCTTCTTGACTCTGACAACATCCCAGCGCATGCTCCAGATTATTTATTTGATTCTGAACCTTTCAAGAGCACTGGTCTTGTTACATGGCCCGATTTTTGGAAGAGAGCCACTTCACCACACTATTACGATATTGCTGGTATTGATGTTGCCGAAGAAAGAGTCAGATTTGGATATAACGACAGAGAGAAGAACGACAGGCCAGACTGGTCCAAGGCGAATATGAAGAAGGATGTACCATTCCATGATAGAAAGGGTGCCATTCCTGACTCGAGTTCTGAATCTGGTCAACTGATGATTTCTAAATCAAACCATGTAAAGGATCTGTTCTTGGCGCTTTACTACAACCTGTACGGGCCTGAATACTACTACCCACTCTTTTCCCAAGGTTCAGATGGTGAAGGTGATAAAGAGACCTTCCTTGCTGCCGCTGTAGCATTGAATTCAGATTATTATCAAGTCAAGACGTTTTTGAATGCTTTTGGGCACTTCAATGCGGATCGTGAATTTATTGGTTGTGGCATGGGTCAGTATGATCCCGTTGAAGATTACGATTACGAGATAGCTAAGAGAGCTGGTCATCGAAACTTGAAAGATCCAAGAATCCTGTTTGTTCATGCGAATTTTCCTAAGCTGAACCCAGTCACGCTAAAGAAGGAAGGCAAGATCTTCGAGAAAACAGGCGAAAGAATCAGACTTTATGGGCCTGGTATGGCTAAGAGAATTGGTTATGATTTCGAACTCATTCAGTGGAGATCCATGCATTTCTTGGTTTGTGAATTGGATATTGAGCTAGATGCTTTTGAAGGTGAAAGTAATACCAACGTTTGCAAGGAAATTCAGCAACAGCTGCAGTTCTTGGAAGATACTGTCAAGGATAATGAGCGTGATTAATAGTGGAGAGAAGGAGAGTGAGTGATAAAAAGAGAAATTCAATTTAGCCACAACAGCGCCGACAACCGTGTCGACAACCTTGTCGACAACCTATAGAGATGATTTAATTATATAATATTTTACATGGGACCATGCTGTAGACCAACAGTTTGATATATTCTAACGGATCCAAAGATTTTATCGCATTTCCTATCCCCTCAACTGTGAATGATGTTCATTAAATGCGGTGTGCAGCTGTAGTCGTGGTAAGTGAAGTCCTCCTTCTCATTACACGAGCACTTCAATGCCCTCCTCGTGTTTGGGTCCAATGGACATTGCATGTATGGCGGGTGCTGATACCCAAAGTCGTTGAACCAATGTACTTCATCCTTGTTCAGAAAAAGACTGTTAAATATAGACCTCACAGGGCCATCTCCCCACCTCTCGTAAAAGAAGCCTAGCTTGGAGTCAAGATATTGAAAGTATTTGGTATATAGTTCACTCCTGTAGAGATCAAGGTCAGCGATCTCAAAGTTGGTCCAGAAATGGCAAAGGTTGTAAAGACCAGACGGTGTCACAATGAAGTCCCTCAAACTATCAGAGGGTAGATGTTTCTCCACAAGGTCCCAATAGGTGTTCAGGAAATCAATCACTGTTTCAAAGAGAGTCTCAATGGTAACTTCGTACTCAAAGATGGAGATCGCAAAACCATAACGTTTCTTGTTGATCTTCATGAACTCAAAGACATCATATTGTACATCACAGTAGAATTTTACCTCAGGTTCTATCCTCCAATAGTATTTGTAATCCATCAGAAGCTTGTGCCATTGGAAGAAGCCAGAATACCATCTGCACATGAGCCTGTAACTAACAGAGTCACCGTACACCACCTTATCTTTGAGCTTATCCAATGATCTTTGAAACTCCTCCGAATCAATATGAGCTGGCAAAGACCAATGGCTCTCGTTGTCAATCAGTCCAAACTTCACCTCTCCACTAGCAATGGACGTCACTCTCTCCTCGAACTCCCTAGTGAACGGCTCATCGTTCAAGAACACCCAAGGGTAATGGAAATTGCGGTTGAAACGATCTTCAACAGACTGGATGGTCTCTAGCATGGTATAGAGATCGCTGTTCCTGCACAGGGTGAGCAGTGTGGCATTCTGTCTCTCTCTGGATGATGATAATGATGGTGAATGCCGTGCATCTTGGGCTTGACGACCCAGATCTGTTGCCTGAACCAAGTAAAGATCCGAAAGCAATAGAAAACTATGGGTCAGAAGTAAGCCCAGTTTGTGTAGCATTAGCACATCAAACGTTCCTCTAAGGCAAAGGAAACACAGCAAAGGACCAAAATCACTTCAGGCTGGGCCCCAAATCTTTTGTTGATCTATTTTTACGGCGGACGCAGAAATATGCAGTGTTTCTTTTTTTTCATTCGCGAATGGAACAGCGATCGGCGGTTCCCCTGGTGATTTTTCCGAAGCGCTGTAGATGACATCATCGAAAGTTCAGCTGTTGACAGGCTGCTTCATATTAGACTTTCTTGAGAGATGGGGCAGGCAGCTTAATGTTTTGCTGCCTAAGTGTATGAGTTGTAACAGTGATAAAGATTCCTCCCCTGCAGAAAAAAGTTCGCTAGTGCCAAATCTGAGCTTCAGAGTTAGGCAGGAATCGAAAGGTCTTCAAACCATCAAACCACCTCAAGGTACCTGTTATGTAGGGGCGTAAGCGCAGCATCCTAAATTAGTCATATCAGACATTGGTTTTATAATTCAAAAATTAGTCAACCACAAGGTTTCATGCCCTGAGCGATTAGAAGATCGTATTATTTGATCTAAATTATATGTACAAGTGGTGGTTACTTCTATCCCTGCTTCCATCTGTACCTAGTAACCCTCAACATCGACGATTTTTTCAAACCTCTCATTCGTCACTGTTTGCATACCCTTAAGCTCCATGTTAAATGTGGCACGGCCTTTTGTTAAGGATCTCAGCTTTGGCAAGTAACCAATCATCTCTTTCAAAGGCACATCAGCATGAATCAATTGGACACCATTGAAATTCTCACCCAGTGGCTTATTGGTAGGATCAAAGGGCAGAAACTGGGTTTCACTGATCTTCTGGTATTCAATCTTTGAATCATTACCACCTTCATTGTCATCGATAGATGATATCTCACCGTTTCGCTTGGAACTCAGGTCTTGAATCACATTACCCATGTCTTCAGAGTTTAGCTCAATTTCAACACGCATTATAGGTTCCATAACTTGGAAATTCGATGATTCAGAAACGATTTCAGAGATCGATGATCGGATCAAGTTGATCAGATCAGTAGTGCTGTTGAAATCGTCAGGGATTTCGAGCTGTTCTATTTGAACAAGTGTGGAGTGAAGTGGCACCTTCAAGTTTGGACCTCTCTGAATGGCAGATATAGTTCCTGAAATGAAGGCATTCATGATAGTGGAGTAAGGCAAAAGTTTTGTTTCATCCCAGCTTCTTGGTTCGTAATCGTTGATGAAGTAAACCATGTCTCCCAAGTTCGTGTACTGTTTTTTTCTCGGCAATAATCGTGCATCTGTTGGGTTGACATCCAGCCTCACAGTTAACTTCAGACCGGTTGGTGTCTCCTTTGTTACTGTTCTTGGTTCAACAATCGTCTCTTTATAGGAAACCATAATCTTACCAATTTCACATTTGGATTTCATTTCAAGTAGCTTGCCTTGCGCAATATCCAAGTGCAACTCGCCCATCCCTGACAGCACAGTTTGACCAGTCTCTTCATTCTCAGTGATTTTTAAACTCGGATCTTCTTTCAACAGCAGAGTCAATGATTCATCCAGGTGTCTCTTATCACCAGCAGTTCGAGGCTCTAATGAGATCGAGAACACAGGTTGAGGAATCTCAATAGGATTGACTTGGATCTTCAGTTCTTTTGGTTGGATGTTCTTTTTCTGGAAGTGGCTCAGCACCGTGTCACCAGTTTTCAGCTTGTCACTTATAATCACACCAATTTCACCAGTCTTGAGTTCACTCACCTCCTCAGGAACATTGGCATGCATCTTCAACAGTTTACCAATTCTCAACTTTTCTCCATTAACCACTATCTGGGTATTGCTCTTTAGTCTCCCTGAATAGATTCTCACAAAGTTCATAATACCACGAATTGGATCGTTCAACACCTTGAAAACCAACCCAACAGACAGGTTTTCGTTATTGTTGACGATGTAGCCCTTTTCTTCATTCTTTAACTCCAGCGACTCACAATTTTTGATATCTGGTTTGCTTTCTAAAGGTGATGGTAAGTAAATTGACACAGCATCCATCAATGGCTGAACACCGATGTTACGGAAACTGGCACCACACAGCACTGGTACTGCAAACTTGTCCAAAGTGGCTTTGCGTATTGATTGTTTTATTAATTGCGAAGGAATTGCCATGTAGTCCTCTAACTCTAGGAATGAGTCAATGATGGATTCATCGTGCTCACCAAGTGTCTCAACAAGTGATTCTCTGCATTTGGAGACTTCCTCTATTTGTGATTCTTCAAGCTCAGAAACTTTGATCTGTTCGCCGTCCCATTTGAGCACCTTCTTATCCACAATGTCAATGACACCTACAAATTTGCGTTCTCTGTTAGTCTTCTCAAACAACGGAATATTCACCAGCAACACTCTTGTTTGCAATTTGGAAATGATCTCTCTCACTGTCCGGCTAAAACCAGCACCTTCTCTGTCCATCTTGTTAACAAAGAGCAGTTTGGGTAGATTACCACTCTGTTTCCACACCTTTTCTGTCTGGGATTCCACACCAGCCACGGCATCCAAAATAGTGACAGCACCATCCAGAACTTTCAAAGATCTGATCACTTCAAAAGTGAAGTCTGCGTGGCCAGGGGTGTCAATGAGGTTTACCTGCTTTCCATCCCAAGGGATCGTAATTGCGGCACTCTGGATCGTGATACCTCTCTCACGCTCCTGTGGAAGATAATCTGTTACAGTGTCACCTTGATCTACATTGCCAATTCTCTGAGTAACACCTGAGTAGAACAGCATACGCTCTGTTGTGGTGGTTTTACCTGCATCAATGTGGGCAATGATTCCAATGTTTCTGATCTTGCTCAGTTGTGACAGGGTGTGTGATCTCGACGTAGAAAAATGCTGGATCTGTCTTATCACGTTGCATAATGGATTCAGTGCCCTTCTCTGGGAGAATGCCGCCATTACTGAGGTGGAATACCGCGTCTGTTGGTTCTTCTTTGTAGTGGTGGTTATGAGTTCCTGTAGATGTTTTCGTCATTTTTTTCCAGCTTCACCTCATCACTTCAACATCATCACCATCAACAAAGTCCAACAGATACAATCTGAGAAATGGCCGACCTAGACATCACAAAGACGTATTTGCAGTTCCTTGCAGATGATCCTGAAATGACAATGCCAATCGCAGCCATCGAGTCCCTCGTGACTCTTTTGCGTGTGAAGCAGCCGGCCACTTCAACAGAACTCATCACATTGCTCCAAGAGTCCACAGACGCTTTAAAACGCTCCATTCCTAACGCCATCTCCCTGAGTGCCGGCTGTGACTTGTTCATGCGGTTTGTGCTGAGAAATACCCATCTGTACCACGACTATGAGAGCTGTAAACGCCACTTGGTTGAGAATGGGCAGTTGTTTCTCGAGAGATCCAAGGCATCCAGGGACAAGATTGCTGAAATTGGAGCAAAGTTCATTACTGATGACGATATAATACTTGTTCATTCTTTCTCCAGAACTGTCTTCACATTGTTGCATCATGCGGTGGAGAGGAAGGTGAGATTCAGAGTCATCGTCACGGAGGCTAGACCAACGTTCCAAGGCGAGATTATGGCGAAGCTGCTTAGAGAAAAAGGTGTTCCAGTGTCGCTAATTGTGGACTCTGCTGTCGGGTCCGTTGTGCATAAAGTGGACAAGGTCCTAGTCGGTGCAGAAGGTGTTGCAGAGAGTGGTGGTATCATCAACCACGTCGGTACTTATCAGATTGGTGTACTAGCCAAGGCAGCCAATAAGCCACTTTATGTTATATCGGAATCACACAAGTTTGTCAGAATGTTCCCGTTGGCTCCAGATGATATTCCAACAGAACAGAACCCATGGAATTTCACTTTGAGCGACGAAGATGAGATCAAAAATTCCCCAGTCATAGATTTTACTCCACATGACTTTATCACTGCATTGATTACTGACTTGGGTGTGCTCACTCCAAGTGCGGTATCAGAGGAGTTGATCAAGATGTGGTATGACTAGATGTTGGATCCTACTTGGCTTTCTAATGAAAATGAATAATAGGCTAAAATCTATACAGAGTTTTCCAACTATCTGTTGTTCTCGTTCAAATCATTAACGGTCTTCTCACCATTAATTACAGACTTGATGTTTTCCAAGATGTCTTTGAATGAGTCAAACTGAATAAATGGAATGTTCTCTTTCTGGCAATAGGTAACCAGATCTTTACCTCTCTTGGCAAACAGCAAATCAGTCTCCTTAGCTGCAGACAGATCAGAAACACCGTCACCGCAGTAGAACAACTTCTGGTTAGAACTAGCGGGTCTAGCTTCTCTGTATGGTCTAATAGCTCTGGACTTATCGTGACCAAAGTCTGATTCATCCCTGTAGACAATATCCCAGCTGTTGTCCTCACGAATATCAATGTCATTGGACACGATCTCAATCTGTTCAATGGAGTCTTCACCAACAAGCTTCTTTAATAGAGCTTTAATGATCGGCTTCATACCACTTGAGACGACAATAATAGGAACATCATTCTCTTGTGCCCAGTGGAAAGTCTCTTTGAAACCAGGATCCAGCTGGATGTTATCCAGCAGGTACTCAATACACTCATCAAACGGTTTTTGTACAGACTTGAGCATGTCTTCAAAGGCTTTTCTGAAACTGGACTTACCGTTAAGGATATCAATATTCAGCTGCTTGCGCTTCTCGTCACCGAAACCGATGGTGTCGGTGAGGTAGTCGTTGGAGTCCTGCAAAGTGACAGTACCATCGAAGTCTGTGAAAATGATAGCCTTCTTATCAGCGTACTGCTTGACGAATGACATTGCTGTTCGTTGGTTGGATTGGTGACACGTAAACCGATTTGTTGAGCGTTGACTGTTATTGTATTCAACGCTGAAATCAATTTTCTTATTCATGACATCATTCCGAAGAAAGCCATGTGATGCTATAAAGGGGTAAAATAAAGGAATGTAGGACTGTAAAAATGTCAGTAAATAGGTGTAGAGTTTCCCCAAACCTGAATAGAACTGATTTCACCAGTCATTATAGTCTAACAAAGCCTCCTTTAGTCCATAAACAAAGCACTTAGGGTGAAGTGGACTCTGACTACAAATATCAAGATGAGAGCCATTTTTGAGTCGTATTATATGGGCGTGTGGCGTAGTTGGTAGCGCGTCCGCTTAGCATGCGGAAGGTCTCCGGTTCGACTCCGGACTCGTCCAATTTTTTTTGTCCGTGAAACGTTCATGCTCTACCCTTACTGGGTCATATGTGCGCTGTGAGAATTTGCCTGAACTAGAATTACCAAGAACGGTTTTTGTACATCTCTTGGGTGGAACATGTTGTGAATGACATTATAATGGGGCGTTCTCATTGTTAGATGTTTTGTCCTAGGACATTTTTCTAGGACATTTCTTGGGGCAAACATAATATTTTAAACTAGGCTTGTCTCAAGACATTCGAAGTTCCAGCACCTTGTATCGGCTTTTTAATTCACACCCATATATCATTCACTACAATCCTTGAGTCTCGAAGAGGTGAGAGTATGATCACTATCGATAGTGATGTGTTGGCGGCAAATTTGTTCACCCCCGTATACTATGTGCGCAAACCTCCCTGCCCTGATGGATAATTAATCTTAAGTTTTGGTCGACATGTTCTAACCGATTTTCTCCTAGTTGTATATATTTATATAACCAAGGTCAGGAACAGTAGAACTAGTGTCCTCAACCATACACCCCTAGAGGAGCGTATTTTTTATCGAAACATCACATGTCCAAAAAAGGTCGTGCCCGGATTCGAACCGGGGTTAGTAGAATGTTCAAGTTTCAAAATCAGAATCTACAGTGATAACCTCTACACTACACAACCAACTTGTTGGGGAGCCTTTCACTCCAATGAATAAACTACTATAGGTAAGTAGCGGGTATGTTTGTTAAAAGTGCATCTGAATTGGAAAATTGTACTCTAGTATTGATTGAGAAAAGGAACATTGGAGAAGTCAATGTACTCGAGACGATAATTTGAAAACACCTGCTTATATTGATGATTAGAGGGCTAAGGCTACAAACAAACCTTCAACTCCATCAAAATATTGCCAAATACCATTCATGTAAGGGATAGGCTCTGTCCGTAGTTTGAATCACAAATCATCAGCCCTGTTGATTGGGCTGGCAGAAGCTTGAGCCAAGTCATATTTAGCAACTGGTTCAACGATTTCTCGCAGTTTGTGTGGTCTGTACGGGGTTTTGTGGAGAACGTCACCTAGAGCGTTGACGTAATATGACAAAGACTCTTTCAAGAAGTTATTTTATGTTTTTAACATCAACGGCCATTTAGCCACTATCACCGGTTAATCTTTCTTTCATTTAAGCTATCCATCTAGCGTGTTACATAATGCCAACCAAGTGTTGTTTGCCATGTCTGTAGGCATCATAGTAAACAGTGAAGACTAAAAAATTAATTACTGTAATTTGCTAGCCCATCGGCTTGTGACCCTTGTTAGGCTTGGTGATTCTTAGCGTAGTATGAATATTTGACCAGGTGCTAGTAGGCAGTGAAATAAAGTTTACCTTATGATCTCTTCTTATTCTCTGTTCTCTCTTGCTCCGTCTCTTACCCCGTCTCTTACCCCGTCGGAATTTCATCTGCCCTGTTTTCCTTGGCCATACTGAGTCCTATTTATATTCCATAAATGTCAGCTAATAAGACGTCTCCAGATTTCTTACCTGGCAGGCATATCATCTGACCTCACCCATGGTGAGAACTCTTAGCATCTCATAAATACCTAATCTAGTCTTTTTGAGTCCATAATTTTACCGTCTAGCATCTTTGGCCGAGTGGTCTAAGGCGCCCGACTCAAGATCGGGTTCCGTAAGGAGCAAGAGTTCGAACCTCTTAGGATGCACCATTTTTTTTGTCTAGGTCAACCAGCAATGCAAACAATCAATTTCAACTATATTCCTAAGAACTTGAAGCCTTCTGACTGAGAAATACGGTCTCATTAAACGTTTTCACCGTCTGTGCTGTAGTATGACCAACACGATGATGTCTACATTGTTTCTTTTAACACTAGTCCCGGGTTAAAAAAATCCAGCTTTAAAACCCCAAACGTAAACCCTATCTCTTAACAGCGCTCGAAATCACTGAGTTTATTGTGATGGCAGAGATGGACGCGCACGAGCGCAAGAGGCTCCAAAACAAACTTTCACAACGGAAGCACCGCCAGAAGCAGAAGCAGCGCATCGAGGAGCTAGAGCTGGAGATTGCAAAGCTCAACAAAAGACTCAACCAGTGCATCTACGAGGACAAGTCCAAGGAACAGTTGCTTAAGGTGTACAAGACTACGCAAAAGAAGATTCAAACTATTAACCAAGGGCTCACTGATTTGCAAACATATTTGAGCGGCGAGATCTTCAGTTCTGTGAAAGAAGATTTAGCAAAGGCGGAGGCTGGCGAGCCTGTTGTCAGTAATAGTGACGAGGAGGACAACGAGGGAGTAGAGGCTGTTGTGAATGGAACAGGAGAACTAGATGATGAATATGATTCCGACGATGATGATTTTAGGGAACCAAATGGAAATGTGTCACCGGGGACAGCTGCTGTGATTGCGAGCTTTGCCAACACAAATACTCCAAGTATGTTGAGCACAACCAACAACAATAACGCCGATAACAAAATCACCACAATGGCCAGCAATCCCCTGGCATCATTCCAGACTAGCGGAGACTTCAATCTGAATGACCTTGGCATCTTTGACTTCACCCAACGGTATCAACAGAATCCCATATCGAGGATCGATGCAAACTCCGTGCTCAAGTACTATCTCTACAATGAGATACCAATTCATCCCCCAAACCTTCTCAGCATCATCAATGGAATCGGAATCCAGTCCATTGCATACATTAACAAGATTCCACAAGATGAAGACATTATTTCGCATCCGCACTTCCTCAACATGGTCTGCTCTTATGCCAACAGTCTCTTCGAACAGATCCCCAAGTTCAAGAGTTTTGCCTTTGCATTTGGGGGTGTGAAGTGGCTTGTGGGGCAAGTGCTATTCTTTGCGCTGTCAAATCCGAACATGGAGCCTTTAATCAAGCCACTGCTGTTCAAGTCGAATAGCTTCCACCATGAGAATTATCAGGTATTGGTGGACAACATCACGAAATACCTCGAGATTTCGTGGGTCAAGGACAAGTACTCCAGTCTCAATACCAGTACCTCCCTGTTCTTGCTACATTCTGATACCTTGTTCCCAGTGCGGCCAGAAAGCACTGCTGATGCCGCCAAGGATCCAAGTGCCTTTATTCTGCACGAATGGTTCTACCCAACTGCCCTACAAACATACATGCTCAAGCACAGTACTTATCACGAGTATCCACATTGGGTGAACTTCATCATTTGGCCTGAAATGCGGGACATTTTGCTCCTCAACATCCACAAGCTCACAATGGATACCCAAGAGCTCTTTTACAATGATTTAATGGACAGCGTGGTGCTTGTCCTCAAGGACCGGCCCCGCCTCGATGCCTCAGATCGTGTCGTCGGTAAACAAGACAAATTGTTCTTCTTTGTGGACCTCACTGTACTAATCAACCTAACAATTAACAGAGACAAGGCCGTTATCAACTCGCCAACGCGATGCGAACCACAGCTAGAGTACCTCACCAAGCATGGTTTGTTCAATCCTGGTGAATGGAAACTGACGAGGAGTTATGCGCGTAAGTTTGGCAGTTTGATCCCAAAGAGACTTGTTTGCTGGAACATAGATGACAGTGTGGAGGATAACATTGTGAGGCCCCATTATGTTGTGTGATTGTGCGTGTGACCCCCCTAGATTTCTATTACACCAGTTAAAGTATATATATCATGCCGTAATGTTCATTGTTTGGTTTAGGACTTTTCTATGTATATCACTACACCTCCCGGTCCAGACTTGGGACTAGAAGCTCTCGAGACTAATAATAATATCCTGACTAAACTAACTCCTCAAAGTTAGTCAAGGACAGGGCCCATTGTCGCCACAGCCAAATAGACTTCGCTGCCGCCCACCCGCGATCGGGCTCCTTTAGTACTCCACAATTGCCGTAGTGATGTTTTTGTCTGTTGGGTCTCAAGATCTTTTTACTCGCTCATTCATTGAGGTTACCTACAGGTTCTCAACATGTGTGTGAGTGAGTGACCTGTGTGTTCAGGAAAAAGACGGGAGAAAAATAAAGTGGGACGGCGGTATCCAACTAGCCGTACCTAGCTGTACCATTTGATAATCGGCCAGACACCCTGAGAGAGTAGCCTTGCCCAGTCATATATAGCAAGACCCGTAGGTCTGCGCATGACGCTTCAGAAGCGTTCCCATCCATAGCACTACGCACAATAGTTGCTCAGTCTGACTGGCTAACACTCTCTCCACATTGCCCCTCGCCTATTCTCGTAGGTTTAGGCAAACAAAGCTTCTTCTGGCCTCTCCTCAGCTCAAGCTCATGCAAGGCTGGGTGAAAAACAGTAATTCCGAACGCGGAAATTCGTTTTTTCCCAACAGGTGACACAAACCAAACCTGTTGTGGGGTGGAGAAAACGAGGAGAGCAAACCGGATGACAGTTGTCTTGATCCCGCATTGCAAGGGCCCTGAACCTTAGCGGAGCACAGCAGTAACTATAAATGGGAAGCCATGGCCCAGTAGTTCCATATTTAGCGTCTCTTTCTCTTTCTCTACATCCATAGTATCAAAATGTCCTACAAACAACCAGATCTTGAAAAGGGAATCATCAACAACAGCAACAACTCAGACTCTTCCAACAATCTGGGTATCGAGCCGACGTACAACAATGATAGTGACGGCTTTGAGTGCAATGCACTTAAGGATGATTCTGGTCCAACTATTGCTCGTACGCTCACCAGAATTACCACTGATGGAGACATTATCTACTTGGGCAACCAAGCCTTTCATCGCAATGAGCTAATGAATGCATTTGGTGGTGAGTTTAGAGCGGGTATCCATCCAGCACCACACAGACCAATGGGTAATCCAGTGCCACTGGGTCTTGCGGGTTACTCTATCTGCACTTTTGTCCTGGGAATGATTGTCGCAGAAGTTAGAGATGCTAAGACACCACAGATATTTGCCAGCGCTGGCATGTTCCTTGGTGGGATTACGACACTGATTTGCGGCTTTTGGTGTCTGCTTATCGAAAATACATTTGCTGCAACTGCATTGGGTGCGTTTGGTGCATTCTACATGACTTACGCTGGGATTCTAATTAATTCATTTGGTGTTGCTACGTGGGCGGCAGAGAACCCTCATGAATTTAACTCTGTAATGGGCTTCTACTTGCTTGCATTTTTCTTTTTTGCCACTATTATGTGGTGGTGCACGTTCAAGTCAACATGGTCTTTCTTCCTGGTTATCGGGCTCATTGATTGCCACCTGTTACTCCTCTCTATCAGCTACTTTTTGGACAATTTTCCTTTGAAGCGCGCAGCTGGTATCTTTGCAATCGTGTCAAGTCTGGGTGGGTTCTACGCCATCTTCGAGGGTGTGGCAACAAAGGAGAACTCCTACTTGCAGGCTCCATCCTTGTTATTGCCAGGTGCGCCAAGAGTTTAAAATTTGTCTTGTTCAATTAGTTTAGCAACATGGCTTTTATGACTTCTAATTACTCTTGTACAACTTGAGTCTCAGTAGAGCACGAGTAGTTAGTCTCATTATGCATAACGGCGAAAGAAAGAAGCAGCTTGAAGATAAATGTGTCTGAGCTTGTTCATATGCCCGTTGACGCAGCCAAATGTATGACGTAATTGCCATGGCTTTAGATGGGCTATGCCTTTATGAACTTTACCTGAGATTCCTGATTCCAGAGTGAAAGGTTACATCTGCGCCTATGCATTCTCTCCGCATCCTACATAACTTCCGCAGCACCTTGCTTCTCGAAGCCCGAGGGTCCATACCTGCGGGCGGCATGCCCGCCTGGACACATAATGAATTTATGATTCAATGCTACTCCACTCTCTCATTGCTGTGAGCGGTGATTAGTCACAGGCTCTCAATAACTAAAATCATTGTATATAGCAATTGATAAAACAGCTGATTGCAAACGCGCTAAGTCTTTCAGCAAGTTCCATCCAACAACTAGTTCCGCCACTTTACAGAAAAACTGGCTTTTGCTGCGGCCCATAGTTCAGATCGGGGTGTAGCTATAAGAGAGAAGGAATCTGATTGGCCAAGCGAGACTCGATATCCTGGCTCAAAACACCTACAGGTTCAATCTTGCACCCACCACATCTATTTCAAGCTATAATGAGCCAAGTCATCGCGCGCGAAGTTCTGATTGAATGGTTCTATCCCCGATTCGACATCATCGAGTATGAAAGCCTCAAGCATTAAAAGTCACACAGGCATACGCCGTAATAGTGATGGGGAGTCTCAGAGTCTCAGATTCTGCAGACTGTGTAGTGAAGGATGAGGCTGTGATACTTTTATCGTTTCGAATGGTGATTTTCCAGTCTTTGCAGTCTTTAGTCTAGTCCCGGGCGAGCATTTTATTGTCTAACTGCAAACTCTATCTATGTCCGAAGGTAGTGTTGCAACTCAATTTATCAAAACAAAATAAATTACAGCTCTTCTCCCTTCAACGAAACTTTCTCCCGCTATATCGCTAGATCTTCAGGTGTACCCGCAGAACGCCGCCATATGAGACGCCGTAGCGAGCCTCGCAAGAACATCTCCAAGGCGTGCACCTTCTGTAAGACCCGCAAGCGCAAGTGCGATGGCCAGCTACCATGCTCATTCTGCGTTCTCAAGAACAGACAGACCCAGTGCAACTACGACTTTGTCGACAAAAGGTCAATCCGCTACGCAGACCAGGGGCGTGTCCAATTAGATCACTCACGGCAGGCTGTTACGCCAATACCGCTACCACCCATCGAACAACATCACCGACAACAACAACAACAACAACAACAACAACAACAACAACTGCTGCCCTCACACAACTCAAAGTTTATCGGAGAGTCCTCGCCCCTAACACTCCTCAGCCAGACACGCCGCATCTTCCATAACGTGGATTTCACGCCGCTCTCCTTCCCAAAGAACACAGACAATCACAGCCTTCATCACCTCAACCATCAGCACCAACCACTACTCATGTCCCCAGCAACAGATACACAGCACCCCAACCTCTCGAGGTCTCGTTTCGTTAGTGGAGACTCATTCAACCTATCCACCATGATTGCTCCTCCGCTGGTGGATGCTCCCCTTCTGGAAGCACGGCGGCTCGAACTCCCTTCTGTACTACAGCTCCCTCCTAAGGCCACTGCTGACCTTCTCATGAACGTTTTCTCCAAGACAATGAATCAGTTTTTAAATCTATACAATGATGAGTTCCTTACCGAGATACTCAACACTGTCTATTCTGGATCGAGCGACACTGGCATCCTGTGCCAATTCTATACTATATTGGCTATTAGTTGTGTCTATTCGAGGCCCGCTCCACCTGACGCAAAGGCCTCTGCTGAGCTGTACTTCCAACTGGCTCTCGCTTTGCTTCAGCGCACAGCGGAGGATGCCAGTCTGTGGGTTGTACAGGTGCATACATTGGTTTTCATCTACTACCTCTTGGACAACAAACGTAACGCTGCCTGGCTCAACTTTTGCCATGCGGTGCGAATCGCTGAGTCTCTGGGGTTCAATAGAAAGGAAGTTAACCAAATTTACAAGGACAAATCTCACTCTCTGCAGAGAAGAATGCTTTGGAGAACTTTGTACATTCTTGATAGAGCTATCTCCGTCAATTTGGGTCGCCCGTTGGTTATCAACGACAAACTTTGTGACGATATGAATTCTTTGCCAATATTTGAAGAGAATAATCTCAAATCTGTTGTACAAAATGAACTCGTCAAGTTGAGTAAAGTGAAGGGAAGAGTTTACGAAGGTATATATTTCAGCGACTGCATATCGAGTGCTCTGGCTTACAAGCTGTGCGCTGAGCTAAACTACTGGGGGATCAACCTGCCTCGTCAATTGAAGGCAGATGTGTTACTAGCATTGGGAGATCCAGACCGAGTCGTCAGCGACAAATACCTATACCACAGTCTGCTCCTACTCCACTTGGTTCAACTCGACTCACTCTTACTACTGACGCGACCATTCTTCCACTTCCACTTCACCAAGATTCTGAAGCTCATTCTGGAGAATATCCGCAATCCAAATTCGACATCGCCAATCATCGACTCAACCAACCTGTCATTACTGATCCGCACCTTCACTGCCTTGTGCCGCAACTCATCCATCTTTACCATTCATTTTTGCTGGTATTTTGTCAAGAGAAAGATATACCCTGTATTTAGCTACGTCATAGTCAATACAGTGTGCAACTCAGCACTCATTATGGGACTAGTCTGTCTCTTGGATACCCTCAAGATTTATGAGGCCCATATCAAGATGGATGCACACGTCCTTGATCAGTGCGCAGCAAGCTATGCACTCAACTTCAAGGTTTTCAATGTGGCGATCCTCATCTTACAGGAGTATGCTTCCCTTGAACCCTTTGGACAAAAGTACTACCAGGTTCTCAGTGACACGCACTTAGCACTGAACAATCTGCTCTCTACTATGTTGGCTTGTCTGAACTTACAACACCCTCTCCTCGTAGCCACCACGACCAACCCACCCACCCAAGCCTCTGTCATATTCACGCCCGCTGAGCAACAACAGATTGACACAGTTAATTTCCAACTCCGTGACATGAAAATCCCACAGGATATAATAGCGAGCGACAGCACTGTCGCACTAACACATGAGACACAGACTAATGCGGAGAACATCATGCATCTTGGCCTCCCGGAGCCTGCCCATGGGGTATTTCAACAACAGTTTCAACAGCAGTTCCATCAGCAATTTCACCAACAATTCCAACAGCAGCAACAGTTACAACAGCATCATGGGTACACTCGCTATGCTTCTCCTGGTGTCCAGAAAACCAACAGCAGTGAAACAACTACAGTCAACTCAGCAGTAGTATCTGGCGGAAACTCTCATGCGAGACCAGGGATACCATACTCTCCTCCACACACTGGCGGGTTGGCCAATATTGGTGTCGGAGTCACCCTCCCAATAAATGGCATGACGCAATTTGGATCCATGTCTCTTCCAGGAACTCCTGATGTTAGCACACCGGTGGCAGTTCCTCAAATGTTGCACGTCTCTCCTGTTCTACAAGGTCAAAGACTATCTGGAGTCACGCAACCGGAGTATAGCCAGTTAAATGAGAGGTCAAAGACAGCCGAAGATTTGGAGATGTTGAACGCGTTCTTGCTGGATTTGAATGAAAGCGAAGAAGGTGCTGTGTTTTTTTGATCTATGTTCCACATCCGCTGGATTAATGAATGCCCTGATAGAGTCAATATATTTGTAGTCACAGTGTAGGGGGTACGTATATGATTTCCTGTCCATTTGTCCAATTTTCTTACGTAATATCTTTGTCAGAGTACTTTTGTTCTTTGTTCTGCCAGTTTGCCACCGAATTTGACAAAAACAGAGAGCGAAGTGAACACAAATATAGCATCGTCCGAACACTCGCTTTTACTTTGACAAGATGCCTTTGGAAGCCACCATGGTCGTAATCGACAACTCTGAATTTGCCCGTAACGGTGACTATGCTCCAACGCGGTTCCAAGCGCAGCAAGACGCCCTTGATGTGGTGTTCCAGTCCAAGGTTCACTCCAATCCAGAGAACACAGTTGGCTTACTCGCTGCTGCTGGAGAGGGTCCACAGGTACTCTCTACACTGACTGCAGACTTTGGCAAGATTTTGTCAGGCATCCACTCCACGCAGATCTCCGGCCAATTGCACTTCTCAACGGGAATCCAGGTGGCGGCGTTGGCCTTGAAGCATCGTCAGAACAAAGTGCAGCACCAACGTATTGTGTCATTTGTGGGCAGTCCGATCCAGGAGTCTGAGAAAGAGCTCGAGAAGCTAGCAAAGAAGATGAAGAAGAATAACATTGCCATTGACTTCATCAGTTATGGTGAGGAGGTTTCCAACGCTGCCAAACTGGAGAAGTTTGTTTCAATCGTCAACTCACATGATAACTCACACTTGGTGACTGTTCCACCGGGTAACAGATCTATTGCAGAGGTGATCAGTGGCTCGCCGATCATTCTGGTCGAAGGCGAGATTGCTCAAGGTGGTGCTGGAGGTGACTTTGGCGACTTTGGTGATTTTGGTGATGCTGGCATGGATCCAGATTTGGCCTTGGCCTTGAGATTGTCTCTAGAAGAGGAGCAGGCCAGACAGCAGAGAGAACAGCAGCAGCAGCAGCAACAAGAACAACAAGAACAACAGCAACCGGACCAAGATCAACAACAGGGTGAGGAGAACAACGACACCAACATGGGCGATGCTAGGTGATCGGTATATTCTAGAATTGATAAGATAATAACTGAAACGAAAGTAGGTCTACACAATTGAGCAGTGAACGATAGTCATGAAGCTATTTCAAAGAGGCAATGACATCAGCGGTGTCTTTCAACTCAGAATAGCCAAATGCCAAAGTAGCAAAGACCGTTGTCTTGACATCCTCAGCACTGGCAACTTTACCGTCGTACTCAAATGCTCTTGTACCAATGGCATCTCTCAACGTGGTAACCTTATACCCAATCTCAGCAGCGTGTCTGACAGTTCCCTGGATGCAAATGTTGGCCATTGCGCCCGCAACGTACAGTATTTCAACACCCTCCTTTTGCAAGATCCCCTGTAAGTTGGTGCCGATAAATGAGTTTGGGAAGTTCTTTGTAATGACAACCTCATCGCCTTGTGGCTTTACAATAGAGTTAATCTCGGCACCTTCTGTTCCCCTGTTGAAGAAAGCGCCAGTTTCGTCAGCCTCGTGACGGACATGGATGATCTTGATGGTGGATGATGGGTTTGCTGCATTGTGGTCTCTGACAAACTGGAGGAACTGAGCAGCTTTAGCACTAGCTGGTTCGATGTTGGACAAGGTGAACTTCCCACCGGCAAAGTAGTCGTTCTGGATATCAATGATGACGTAAGCTGCTTTGGTCATTGTGGTGATCGGTACTAATTACAATTGTGCCTGGTTGGCTATACTGGGGTAGTGTGACTTACTGTGTTTTTTTGTACCATTGACGGGGTCCCAGGTTTCACCCCCCCCCC
>PPLZ03000050.1:0-25854 GCA_003706705.3 Barnettozyma populi
CCAATGGGTTTGAGAACGCCAGAGGATGGCGTTCATCAATTTACAGAGGTATTAAGGCGGATGATGCTGCGAAACATGAAGGTAACGAATGAAAAGAGGTTGGTCTACTATAATATCTTCATAATCTTGATTACTTAATTATTCATATACTTATTTATTGTGTGTTTATGAAAGGATTATGTGCCAGTGACACCAAGGCCCTGCGGTACAGTTTTTGCCCGTTGAGCTGATACTCCGCTTTTTTTTCGCGAGAATCCACAGTTTGGAAATCTCGACAAAAGTTGGACATCTGAGCTCTCTCTTTCACAACGATATCCTTGACACTCTCCATCAAAAGCAATGTCTTCCCTTATTACTCAAGCTCTGGAGTTTCTCAACTCACTCCAAAGGGAGTACTACAGCACTCCTTACGAGGATCTTGTTGCCATGGGTATTCTCGGTCGTATCAAACACTACGACTGGTCCGCGGAACTACTTGGTCTGGTCGTCATTGCAATCATCGCTGTTCTCTTCACTGCTGGTGCTCAGAGAAACAGGTCTTTGGCCACAGGCTTCATTAAGTCGCTAAAGCCAGTGCTTGATGAGAACTTTGCCCAAGTTGGTGTCTCTCCGAAGGAGCTCTACATCAGGGACTCTTCACAGTACTTCACGTCTTACGCCACCGGTCGTATCAATATTGCTGGGTTGACCATCAAGATTAACCTGGCTCCAAGACAGAACCTCTTTATGTTTGCTGCCGAGTCCATCTTTTCGCAATTCTTTGAGTCTATTACTGCCCCGGAGGATCAAGTTTTTATCGTTATCAAGCCACACAAGGACACCAAGATTGGTAATTATGTGTTTTCTATCGTCAACAAGAA
The DNA here is from genome assembly GCA_003706705.3 of Barnettozyma populi. Lineage (NCBI taxonomy): Eukaryota > Fungi > Ascomycota > Saccharomycetes > Phaffomycetales > Phaffomycetaceae > Barnettozyma > Barnettozyma populi. The sequence continues at coordinate 861 of PPLZ03000050.1, forward strand.
CGGTATGAACAACGAAAGAGAGGAGAATTACTTTTTGTCACTAACCAAAACCACTGAGGCCTCTTCTTTGCCGGTTGAGTTTGTCTTCATGTCTGAATCGTCTGAGTTGAACAATGAACTAGTGACCCCAGAGTTGACCTCTGCGCTATCAAGATCAGGTTCTTTCTTGAAGTTTATTGCCATTACTGACTTACCTGTTGACAAACCAACAACCCTAAGAGATGCCGAGTCCCATCCAGAGATTGTTATCTCTTTGAAATTGGAGAACCGTAAATTGCCACAGATTCAAGAGTTGGTTAAGCAAGTTATCGCGCTTGTTGACCGCGCAGCTAAGTTTCAATTGAAGGCTGATCAGCAAAAAAAGATCAACAATGTCAGAGCTGCTGAGATTCAGAAGATTCAAAAGTCCATCCAGGATCTAAAGGAGGAAGAGTTAAAGGAACAGAAATTGGAGGCTGAAAGAGAAGCTAGAAGAACTCAAGAAAAGCTGTCTCCAGAGGCTCAAGAGAAGTTGGACAAGAAGCAAAGAGATAAGAAAGAAAGAAGAGCCAGAAATAAGCAAGTAAAGAGATACTAATCTGGTGAAACCTGCTAATATGTATACTTACTAACTGTTTGCTCAATTTTGATAGACATATAAATTGTGTAGGTGCTATATCAGCCGTATAGCTCTCTTATCCATGGAATCGAAGCAAGATATTAATCCCTCACCAATGAGAGAGTAGAGACACCAATCCAGTTGCACACCTTTGAGATCTTTTAGCGTAGCCTTATTGATTCTCCATTTTGTTCTGAGTTCGTTCTCGTCCAGTTCTTTCCACTTGGTAGTCTTCAACGTTTTGACAATCCAAGTTTGTGAAGTCTGTAATAACTTTATTACCAGCCCCAAATCTGGTGAAGTCAGTTTCAGTGAGTCAGGATCTCTAGGGACTATAGACAGTAATCTCAACTCCACCAACTTACGTATGTCGGCTGCTGTAAATGACGCAGTCAACAAACTCCTTCTCAGAATAGAGGTGTTGGTCTTTTGCACAACCTCCTTCAATCTCTCTGCAACCTCAACATCGACTCCCAAGGCGTAGTCCTCTGACCTTACTACCAGTACCGCAGGCTTGGCTAACCCAGTGCTGATTTGAATCAGTTTACCTTCTCTGCAGAGCTTGTAAACTTGCTGATCTACTGTGGATGCAGACATTAATGCATACAGCTGACCCATTGTTACCATCTTAGGGGTAGCTTCTCTGTACTTCTGGATATGGTCTATGAGCTCTGGTTTCAACTGAGAGGGAAGTGGGCTCCATTGGTGATCTGTTAAGAAACGGATTGCCTCAATCACATGGCGGAATCGGTGTTGGCCCCAAGCTATGATATCCCTCTTGACATTTAGCTTCTGTCTGCTCTTCGGCTCTCTCTTCGGCTTGTTTGAGGTCGTCGCGGCCTTTTTGATCAGGTTCTTGGTGTTGGCCATTTGCCACCTGGTGAAATTTTGGGGTCCTCTCGGCTGTTTTTGTTTGATTTGTGGATCCTCGGTTAAAGCTCCCATCTTCTCCACATTTCACTATCCAGTTATAAAAACCCACCTGGCCTCCAGCAAACATCACCAAGAGATAAATAAACCATCACTTCTATTCATATTTATACTCACATTCACAATGGCTGAAGGCAAGGATATTCTATACTCAGTCAGCGGCAAAGTCGCTACCATCACCCTCAACCTGCCAAGGGACCTCAATGCTCTAAACAACGACCAATATCTCCTATTGGGCATTCTTGTTGAGAGAGCGGACAAGGATCCAAACACAATTGTCACCTACATCAAGTCCACTGGTCGTTACTTCTCTGCTGGTGCGAACGTGAAGGACCTTAATGTTAGAAAGAGCGCCTCTGACGACTACGTCAAAGAGACTGACTACTGGCTCTCCAAGTTCACCTCCAGAAACGCCTACCTTACTACGGTATTTCATGACCATTCCAAAATCCTCCTCGTTGCTTTGAATGGCCCAGTTGTTGGCTTGTCCTCTGCGCTGGTAGCAATGTGTGACTTTGTTTACGCGATAAATTCAAAGGTGTTTATGCTAACCCCATTTGCTAACCTAGGACTGGTTTCTGAAGGTGCTGCAGGTGCCACTTTGGTTCACAGGCTGGGTCTATCTACAGCTAATGAGGCGTTGTTACTTTCTCGTCCAATTGCCGCCGAACGTTTGCACCAGTTGGGTCTAATTAACAAGATTTACAACTTGACAGACGTTGAGAAGTTCAACGATGTGGTTTTGGAAGAGTTTTGGAACATGGTGAAGGACTTGGATCCAGATAGTATTAAAGATATCAAGAAAATCATCAGATCAAATTTTATTAGAGATCTTCAGAGCACGAATGCCCAAGAGATCATTGGTGGTCTGGGAAAGTTTCTGGCCCATAAGCCACAAGCTAGATTTATTCAGGTGGCAAAAAGGGAGAGAGCCCACAAGATGTAAGAGACCGTTATGATTTAGACCGTGTCCAGTTTATTTATTTACAGGTATGATTGACGTTACGATTCTTACATGCAGTAGAATGGATTAGTTCCTGAAAGCACCTAACATTCTGAAAAGTAACGCTCTCTTATGGATATGTAAACCTCATTCATCGTGTTTCTTTTTTAGCTCTAGATCCAAACTATAATCGTCGTTTACTTGTGGCTCTTTCTCCAGCTTTTCTCGTTCTTCTCCCTCTGAGCCGTCAAATGTCTCGGGTTGGATCATTCTCAAAATCACCTGTTGAGGTTGTTCCTCTCTATTGATCTTCTTGTTAATGCTCACACCAGCCATCACGCTGAACACTAGAGCCAATACTGCCATCAGCCCACTCCTTGTTGTGTGCCATCTCAAACTTTCAATTTCAGATTTGATATCACTGTTAACCTTTGTCGAAATCTTATTATCCAAGTCTTGGATCTTCATCTTGATCCTCTTCTGTAGAAGGGTGTTCTCAGATATTTGGTCGTTGATAGTAACTTGTGAATCATTTTTGGACATTATCAGGTGCTCGTTTAACTCATCGCTCTCTAACTGCATGAGTCTCTCCAATGCATACTTGTCCATTTCCAGGTTTCTCAGGTTAGCTTCCCTGGAAGTCACAGTTTCAGTTCTTAACTCAGAAGTGGCAGCTTCAAATAGGTAAGACTCGTTTTCCAATTCCATTTCAGTTAGGATCTTTGACTGTAGCTTGTCTAAGCTTGATGTGACATTCTCCTTGATGAGCCTCAAAATAATGTCACTCTGTTTCTCAGCGTATCCCAACTGTCTCAGTTCATTATAAACCTTCATCGTATCCACATACACGATCTTATTATCGGAAATAATATCTTCTGTGTCGTCTGCAATATCTAGCACAGTGGAATGCTCCTCACTGCTTGAGCCGGCTTGGTTGGTGGCGTCAGCCGAGTTGATGATCTCAATCTTAGGCGCTTCATTACTGAGGCGGGTGGTCAAATGTATATACCGTAGTCTCGCCGCAGAAAATATATGAAGGTTAGCATAGTGGTGTCTTAGTGATGATAACAGCATTAGCATCAAAAAATATTGGTCGAGGTTAGTATCAAGAGATGCAGGAGGAGCTTCATTCCATAATCAAATTGATGTGGTCTTCGAATATACCCTCGGATCTTAATTGCTAATGGTCGGATTTTGTATATATATACCTTGTCCCCTTGGTCCCCAGACTACTTAGTTACCATACCTACTACCTACCTTACGCTTAAACCACAGAAATCGTATCATTAGTCATAGAGATGAAAACCATCCATCACGCCAAAAATCCATAATCATCATTATTACGCCAGAATTCCTCAACAGGAACATTCCACAAATAATTGCTCTGTCCAACCTTCTTGTTGATTGCCCCAGCATTCATCACTTTAACCCTACCTCCACGAACGTCGCTCCCAATGGAACCACCAGGGTTACATTGATTATCGAACAGAGATGTAGTTATTGGCACGCCGCCACTCTCACCAGTCCACACACTAATATCGTTGATCATCCTGTTCGTTCTTCCGTTGAACAAGCAAATCTCCTGTTGTTGTGTCAAGGGGCCGGTAGTGCCTGAAGAAGAAGGATATGCAAAAGAGTTGAGGTTCACCTCATCATGCGGTATACTAGCCTCCTTCAAGCTGTCATCAAGCTTGGCTCTCTTTGGAGCTGGCGACATGTCGTCATCATTCTCATCCTCAGATGGTTTGATCAATAAATGAGACAGTGACTTTGGAACAACGTTCTTCTGCAACTGGCCCTGTTTTCTTATGCGCTCAGCTCTTTCCTTCTTCTCCTCGTTGGAGAATCCAACATTGTCCATACCAAACCCGGTAGAAGAGTAACCTGACTGGTCCAACCTGCGCACAGTTGCTGGTGGCATCCCAGGTTCATTGGAATAAATAATCTCTGATGCATCTGGTCCGCAGCGCTCAATCAGGTTACCAATTGTGGCACTCATGAGTTGATCAAAAGTATCCCTAAACATAAGAGCAAACTTTGAACGCTCAGTCATCACATACAGACAAATAGAGCAGGCCCTCAAGTCGTTCAATCCATTGAAGAGGGTTTTGGACACTGTTGGTCTGGTATGCTTAGCTTCATCACCAAGTTCCTTTCTCTTCAGGTCATCCTTGTTTCTCGCCAACCATAAACAGTAAATCAACGTCACACCAGCTGAGAAAACAGTATGGATCGCGGTAGTTGAGTGACCGAAGACTGTCTTTTGATGGAAGACCTTGAATAGTTGGCAGATATGGCCAGCGGCAGCTTGACACTCCATAAAGAGCGCATCCATCGGATCAAGAAGTTCTAGGAATGGTTGGATCAAAAGACGGACAGAGCGGTAGTAGTAGAGTCTCAAAGTTTCATTCTCAATACCTGGGGCAAACACTTCACAGTTACCTCTCCAAACCTCCAATTCCTGAAAAAACCTCTCAACAATAGGCAGTGGCTCTCTGATCTGTGACACCTGGTCAATAGAGGAGCTGATCTGCAGTTCCTGAACAAATCTAGATTCAATTCGACGCAGCTTGATACTTTGGTTGATGAAGTTGATGTTGTTTGGATGTTTCACTGACTTGGAATGTTCAAACTCAAATAGCGGCAAGTCTGGGTCCACCTCAGTCTCTGGAAGAGAGTGGCTTTGACCAACAGCAATGCAAATCATTCTCTCCAGGAGATAATTGCACCACCACACCCTAATTCTTTTCATGCGATCGCCAGGAAGTAGTGTCCAGTATGTTGGGGATCTGTTGAGTCCCAGTCTCACACAGATTGCTAGAGAATCCTTAATTATCTCATACAGACACAGAGAGTCTCTGTCAGTTCTTATTAGGTATAGCACCGCTAGAGTCAACAGCTCACACTTCTGCAAGTCCGTCAGGGACTCTCCGCACTTCGTAGCATGTCTGATGGCTGTGCTAAAGAATCTCTCTGGAGCTGGGCCATTGTACTTGCCAGTAGTCATCTGCAAACAAGAGCTGATGGCATAAACCATCCACATGCGAGCACAACAAAAGTGGAAATAACCAATATCCTTCATGTAACTCGTCAAATTGTGGCTAGAAACATAGGCGTTATGGAACTCAAACACTTCAGCTTCGTCGAGCAGCGGATACTTGAACTGCAATCTGGTGAAGTAGATGTCCAAGAAGGCACGGGAGTGGGTCTCATCCACCTCGTACACTGGATCAAGTTGTGTAAAGTCGACAAGATTGTATTTCGCAAATATTGAACCCGAATAATCAAATCTCTCCAACGTCACAGATGAGCTGATGGCCTTTTGATCTGGAATCATGGGTAGTTTGCGCCCTTGCAGGTGGAAATTGTTCTGTGTGATGTTCGGCAAATTGGTTGTAGTAGAACCAGATTCAGCAATGAAAGGAGAGAACTTCTTATACTTGAAGTTCTTCTTGACATTAGGGTTTCCCATCTCATCAATTTCAATATTGTTCAGGTCAAGCACCTTCTCAAGGAATTTCACCTTCTTCTCGAGCATAATGGTGTACTCATCCTTGGATGGTGCTCTGACAGCATATTTGGCCGGCTGGACACACTTGACACCAGCCTTGATGCATGTTGTGCATGATGGTAGACGGTGGTCGCACTTCTGCTTACGCTTCTGGCAAAGTAAGCAACTTGTTGATCTGCCCTTCTTGTCGTGCGGGTTTCTAAACCCTGTATCGCCTGGTCTGGTGGAAGCACTGGCATCGCCAGCAGGAGGAGTGATACTGGTAACTGAGGATGTTGGGGATTGAAATCCCAGTGAAGCTGGGGTGGGAAGTTCCATTGGGTTTGGATTTATGGACAAGTCCACTATGGAGAGGGTTGTATTTGAGGTGATTGGGCCGTGTTTTATAACTTTTTACCGTGTGTGGCAAACTCCGAAGCAGTTTTTTCCTTAAACTGCAGCTTTCTGGGGAATTTTTGCCGGAGTTTTGGAAGGACCTCGAAGGTGGACTATTTCTCGCAATTGAAACAAAGGAGGGGAAACTTCGAGACGGCTGTCTGCCCAGCGTGTTCAGATATGTCAGGTTGGTACTATCATTTACTTTTCCTGTTGTTTAGGGATTTTTCCATCCTTTTTCATGTATTATGTGTGCTTCATAGAACTGGAGTTTTGTTAAGTGTGTCGTAACTCCGTGTGACAGGTTTATCAGGTGACAATATTTTGCTTTGTTGGCTCTACAGTGTGTGAAACCAGATTACCTGATGTAATCTTAGTTCCCATTGTTATATCTAAACTGGTGTTACTCATAGCTTTGAGACTATGTCGGGAAGTATCCCTTGATTCCTTGCGAACAAAATGTACATCTTGAAAGTCCCACCACCCAATGCTAAACTCCAGAGAAGTGACAACTTCTGCGGCAACGGCTTAACGCCTTTTTCTTTGGGGGATCTGCTCTGTCCCTACTGGAACTTTCGCCAGCCAACATGAAACTCAAAGTGACACCCGCGATCTGAACCGTTGAAGCTTGAGGCTTCAGCCAATCGTAGCCCGCAGGCGGCCTCCACCACAACTTGGCGCTGGACCAGCTGGCACCCTCAAACAGCACAGCCGTACGAGGTTGGGTTCATCAACTTCCTTTCCATTATCTGACAAGAGTTGGAAACCCTATCTAGTCGTTGTACCAGCAACGTAACATACTTGGGCTAAATCAGGCCAACCATTGGGCCTGGACATTGTACAAACACACACAGCATGACTTCTGCTAAAACCCCTCCGTTGTTCACTGCTGCACTTCCTCCTCCCCTCCACTGATCACACAATCTTTGATTGTCGCTAAACCCCGTAACAGGTGTTGCTTTTTCCTGATCTCTCGACTCTGGGGTAAGACCGTAAGGCCGCCGCGAAAAACTAACTAAACACCGCAAGTGCCTTAACACCGTAGTGGTCTGTGTCATCACATCACCAGCCTTGCCAACAGCTATTTCTGCCAGATGATTGAACCGGAGCTATGGCATCTGCGGAGTAAACCCAACAATCGCTTCAGCCGTACATCCGGCTAGCTCTTGTCTCTTATGCCGTCAGTGTTGTCACTGTCATTGTGGGGTTATGGGGAAGTCGAGCCGGTCTTTGGAGCATAGAAGTTCATTGGTATTATTGATTGACTCTCTTGGTCTGTACACCTTAACACTCTAAGACGGTGAGAACGTGGAAATTGGCCTGTGGTACACGTATTGACATATTAGCATACCTCGCAAATCAATTAGAGCAGCCGTATATTGTAGCATTAGAACTTACTAAACCCTCAGCCTCTTAATCAACGCTCCTGTACTCCTCAAACCCAAATCTCCTATATTCATAGAGGAGCTATAATTTGGTCTGCTGATGAAACATGTCAACCAAGTACCTCATCGAAGAGCAATTCACTCCCCACTTACTGGCTTTTTGATGGCCATGATTCCATTGGTCCTGTATGTGCTACTTACTATACATGTTCTATTTATTTCGTCTAACCCGTCTATCTCGCAGATTTCCAGCACGCAATTATTTCCGCTGCCACCAGTGCATTTATACCGGCAATCCTAATTTTCAAACCAGAACAAGATACCCGTCTGTTGCTTTCAACTTTGGTACTCTGGAGCTCAGTTCCGTTGAATTGATTCTGTTTGTTCTTTGTTTTAATTGACATCATAGACATCAACTTGGTTGAAGAGCCTTTTACTATTGTTATAGTTTAAATCACTTGGGGAACTAAGAATAACTGAAGAAGGAGGAAAACAAAATTGTACGGGGTAGTGAACTCAAATTCTTCGTCTCTTCCTCTGCATCATTCTACCCAATCCAATAATCAAGGGCCAAAATGTTGGGCAGGGGCGTCTATTGCAGGCAACAATGATCAAGTCTCAATTTAAGACTATCGAATTTCCCAAAAGATCAAGCATTGTAAAGGGCAAATGATTAGTTGTTTTGGGCTGTAAGATTGGTTTGCTTTGCTTTGCTTTTCTCAACCAATTAGGATTCGCCAACTTCTGTTGCTATAGCAATGGTGGGGATTTGAAAGTGACATGACGTCTAAATATGAAGATCTAACACTTGATATTACTAGGGAAAATCGTATAGCCGATCAATAGTTGTATGTGAAACGGTATAGTCGATCGATCACTGTACGATTGTATTCAGTTATCAATATTTTCTAGATAATATCTGGATAATACTTGGATTGTATTTAGGATTATAGTTGGATGGTTGTTACAGAAGGTACCTTCCTGATCCAGAAGTTTACTCTATTAGGATACTGTCTTTGAATTTTACATCGTGTTGTTTGATTATGGCAGTAACTTACCAGATATGATACAATAATATACTAGATGAGAAACCATGGACTTTTCAAGGATTCAGTATCTTGTCGATACTCGTAAGGACTGTCTAGGTACAGATATGACACGCTTGCAAGAAAGGCATTAATCCACTTTCACAATCCCTATTTTAGCCATTATGCTACACAATTATAACAATAGTATTGGGATTTTCGGTAATGTTTATATCCAACATTATAGCATTCTATTTTCCGTTCGCTTCTCATTTGCAGCTCCATCTTAATTCGATAGACAAATATGATTTTTATGAGATACTTCTTGTATGTGGTGTTAGCCTCGATTTCAGTGACTTACCCCCAGACTCCTAATAATGCCGAAGGTTATCCGTCGGATCTTGAATTTCTGGGCTTGGCCTAAATTAAAGTGAAATTGTAAAGAAATTCTGGCTTTTATTTGAAAAGCCCAATTTCTTCAAAACATTATCACTCTCTAAGTGACAAGATCTAAGCCATCGATTATATCACCCTGGAATGAGGGCAGGAAGTGAGCAAAATTCACAGCGAAATACCAGTATATTTATTGCTCACTGTTTCCGAAACTAAAGTGCACGTACACACACCCAGCTTCCCAAGACCAGTCACTTCTTGGCCATTGCGTGAATGACTCTCTAGTCTCTAGACTAGAAAGCTCTTTTTTAAGGAATATGAATGCTACTGCAGACTAATAATCTTTTAGTTGTCTAGTACATATACCTAAAGTTCTTATTTTGATTATCAGTAAGATCGAGGAATTCGTAATCACAAGAATCATTAGTTTCGCTATCCCGAGTTCTATTCTCTCTCCATGACAACCAACCAACCAACAAAGACAAAGGAATAGCCACTACTTGTGTCACCAGAATGGTTATCTTAGCAGGGGTATAAGTAGGGTAATCCGTAGCGCGAAATAACTGTGGACCAATGATATTTGCAATGCCAAAGGCCATCATCGTTGTAGTGTTTCGGAACACTCTTTTAGTGTAGCCAGCAGTATTCGCGCCATTCCAAACATAGAGCAGTGTGATGGCACATGAGCCACTATACAGAAGATAGAGCCCAAAAAGATTTCCCAGTCTATGATCCAACGGTAGACAGATTAACAAAATGGCACCAACGACAGAAGGCACATACATGGACACATGAAACAGAGTGAAATGAGACCAATGTGAAATCAGCTGTGTAGCCAATGTGATACAGATGATAACAATCACACCTATAGGGATCTGTAAAAGGGCGGAGACGTAGTTATCAAAACCAAATGTTGCAGTGATAGTGGCACTGAAGGTGCCCACAGCTCCGGTGACAATTTGAGAGCATACTGTCAAAATCAACATAGGCCAGGTAAGCTTATCCTCAAAAAACAGCTCCTTGATCTGATAGAGTTTGAATTTCTTGTTCTCAACACCAGTCTGGTTAGATCTGATGTGTTCGAGCACAAGCAGTTTCTCCTTCGCATCAAGAAACCAAGCTCCAGTAACATTATCGGGAAGCCAAAAGAAAACTATGATACCGAACACAAAAGTGATGATTCCTAGGACCAAAAAGAGTATTTGCCAACTTGCCAGGATCTCGGAATGGACATGCTGGAACGCAAAACTCAAAAGACCACCAAATATGTAACCAAACCCCGCACTGTTGCAGTAATATCCTATTCTTTCCGCCTGCTCAGCTCTTGTATAGTATCCACCAACAATGCAGATCAAAGCTACAGCGACACAACTCTGAAGAATTCCCAACAGGGCCCTCACAACCATCAACGCGGCATATGTGTGACAAGCTGCATGACAGGCAACGACAACACCCCACGCACTGATAATCAGACCAAACCCCTTCGAAATAGGGTACTTTTGAATAATATACCCACAGATGGGTTCACCAAAGATGTATGCTGCGTTATAGATGGTACCGAGGTTTGAAAATTCATTGCCCTTCAGGTTATCCTTAATGCCCATTACAGCAGAGTAGTTCAGCGCAGCACCGTCAAGGAAGAGGACCAGGTAAACAAAACATAGGAACGGTAGTATGTGCCAGTCGATTTTGTGAAGTAGCTTGGGAGGAAGAAGGAGCTGCTTGTTGATATCAACTCTAGTTAGCTCTTGATCTTGGTAGGTCACCGAGTCACTCTTGTCGCTGGCTCGGAGGAAGTTGAGGGCAACATCGTGGTTGTCGGAAACACTATTTGACTCCTTGTCAATGCCCAAAATACTACTGGCATCCTTGGATCTTGCCATTGTGACTTCAGACCGTGGCGAAATTTACACGGTCATGAACGATGGACTTGATCCCTTATTTAAGCATTCTCTGCGAGTTTTGTCAGCCTCATGCCATACTTACCACTCTAAGTACATAATGACTTATAGGACATGAATGATAGACATATTTTGTGGGAGTGATGAGCAGAGATCACTCTTGGTGCATATGATGTTTCTGAAAACATTTTTTAAGTGCATATAACAGTACAATGCATTTAAAAAAGGAACAGGATCAGTTCTAGTGCCGATAGATCACACTAATTACCTTACCCATGCCGTGGAGGTATAAAATGAATTGTTAAGGGGTTCTCTCAGGCAAAATCTCAAAGTTGGCAGTAGTATGCTAGTTGCATTTCTGACTAATTAGAAAAAAGGGGGAAACAGACGTGCTAAGTGGAAACTCCTCTTTAGGGAACTGCATGCGCATCGACCTAAAGAAAACCCCAGGTTCAATGGGGCCTACCAGCTTACTTACTGCTGCTCTTTCCATCCAGAATTCGTTGAAGAGTAGATATGTGGGGCATCCGAATCAAATCTGACTAAATGGTATTTATGTAGGTATATACTCTATTAACACTCGTAAAACCCCAAATACGCTGTATTTTAAAAACCTCTCTTTGCCAAGTTATCTGCAATGTCCAGATATAAAGCAAGAGCATCAATCCCATCCGTTTGCCCAATACCCATTGTTGACCCAAATCTTTTAAAATTACTTGTCCAGTTAATCAAATCCAAATGATCCACATTGGTCAATGTCCCGAGATAAGTACCCCACTTGGAAGATTCAACACTAACCATTCCATCATTGGCCCCTGCATGCTGTTGAATTATAGTCCATGATGTAAAGAAAACGTTGTACCAGCTTGGACGAAACGACGCCCCATAACTCAAATAGAGCACATTTGGATCATCCTTTACCGTCTCATTAAACTTCTTCATGTATGATGTGGTCAACTGATAAATCGACGGTGGTAGTTGTGGCTCGAGATCACCAGATAACTTCGATGGCAATGAATTCTTGAGTGATTTGACCAGTTGAACACAATAATCAGCCATCTCCGATCCGTGATGCGGAGTGGTAATAGTGGTTAAGCTCACAACTTCGTAATTCTTCTTCTCCATTTCTGAAATTAGATACCTGCAGTCCAATCCACCCATTGAATGAGCAACTAAGTTGACTTTTACTTTCTCGCCTCTTTGTTTGAAGCTGTTCTCGGTGTCTACTTCCGAGTTATAGACTTTACCCATGGGCCTGGATTGTAGCATACTGGTGTTCTTCTCAATAAATTTGTCTAGCTCGTGCGCTCTATCCTCAATACTCCCAAAACCAGGAACCTTTGCAACCAGGACTGTACTCCCTTTGCTTTCCAGTGCCTCTTTGATACCAAACCAATAGTCTAACGCCAATCCACCCCTGTCCTCAACAGCGGAAAAGTCTGAAAGCCCTTTGCCTGAGAGGAATCTAGAAAGAAGATTGAAAGATGGTACAAGGATCAAACGGTCAAAACCAGATAACCCATGACATAGGATAATAGGGTACTTTGGAGCTTGATACTCATCCTTTAGTTGCAAGTTGCTTATAAACTGCGCCTTGTTCCTATGTGTAGGTTCAACAGAAGGAGTCCCATGAGCTGGGGCTGGACCCGACCAACTAAATGTATGCTTGAAATTTCTGTAAACTCTCTCAAAATGGGTTCCAGTATCGTCATTATTTTCATCTGGGGTATGGTTAGAGTGTGTGTCTGTAAAGATCATTTTCCCAGTGAATGTGGTTGTTACCATACCCCCAATGGCGAGGGAGAAGTACTTCAGATATCTGAGCCGTGACATTGGAGAACTGGAACAGTGGGCATTTAACTGGCTATATTTGATTCCACAGATTGATGCTTTGACGTGAGTTGTTAGTTGAATCGAGAACTGTAGCACAAGACTAAAGATCTCAAAGAGAAATTTCACAGCAATAATAGAGAACGGTAGGGACACATTAGCATGACGTCATTAGTAACAAATCAGAGCCCAACACTCATTAGAGAGACTACACCTTTGTTTATTCCGGCTTGCAGATTTCGTGATTAAATGTAAAAATGTATAAATGATTAAACAATAGGCAGAAACGTAGTGAAACAAAGTTTACTGGTCAAACTGCTCTTCATTCGATCCCTTAGAACTGTCCTTCTCCTCCTCTTCTACAACCTCTTGTTCTCTCTTCTTGTCCTTGTAGTACTTAAAAGGATTGTCAATGAAGGACAACACCTTTTCAAATTTGTTTCTTGGTGGTCTGTCTTGGTCATCAGTCTCGATACCGTTCTGAGAGTCACCCAAATAGTAGTTCTTTTGAAAGAAAGAAGCAACAAATGCAATACACATGAAACCTAAAGCGATGGCGAACAGGTAGTATATGACTTGGTTGTAAGCAAGGATCGAACCCTGTCTTACCTCAGAATCCATTGGGTACTCTTGAATCAAAGAGAAGTCAGCATAAAGCTCTGTCACTTCGTCATCAGAGACTGACTGTGGAAGGGCATCTCTCAATCTTCCTGGCAGCTTGGTTTCCCAAATGGCGCCACCAATGGCACCACCAATAGCGTACCCGATAGTAGACCATTGCAGCAGTAGCGCAATGACTAAAGCGACATCTTGGTGAGGAACGGAGGCTTGGGATGCGACCTGGGAACCAATGTTGGAAGCAGCACCACCCATCCCCAACAAGATCTGGACCCACACTAGAGCAGCCGTACTAGCATTTTCGTAACGAGCCCATAGTGCAACAATGAGGGCAACAACTTGGATGAGTAAACCACAGACTTGTAGGAACTTGGTACGGTGCAAAAATCTCTGGGCAACACCAACAAAGAAACCAAAGAAGCAAATGGACAAAGACATCGCGTTGTTGAAGTAGGTCCAGTGCTTGTATGACCAATCCTTGATAACACCAACGTATGATGAGAGGTATAGTGTAATCAACATACTGGAAGCCAAATAGAAGAAGTCAATCACAACGGCAACGATGAATGTTCTGTTGAGAAGGACACGTTTAGGCATCGATGGGTATGGAGCGAATTTCAACTCATAGACAGCGTACACAATAAGCAAGAAAGAACCAACCACAAACATGGCGATCAAAGATGGGTTAGAGTAGCCACCTTCTGCAGAAGTGTACAGAGAGAAAGGCAACAGCAGTAAGGACCAACCAAATGCCATCACAATCATACCAAAAACATCTCCTTCCATGAGGTATGACCAGAACTTTTTTCCAAACTGCTTAGCCGTTAGCTTGTGAGTGTGTTTCTTTTTCTCCTCAGGAAACACACTTTGAGCATAACTCTCCAAGTAGACCATAAGGCCAACACACGGAAGAATAACAGCAGGCATCAAGATAGCAAACATACCATAACCCCATCTCCAGTTGGTAGCAACAAAATGCTCAACAATATCACCGGAGATCCAGGTAGTAATCAGGTATGGAACAGTGGTGAGACCAAACATCAAACCACGATACTTCAAAGGAATGATGTCAGCCAAAGAAATGGTGTTGATCAGATCAATGTTGGAAGATCCAATAGTGACGAAGACATTACCAACAATATAGGCAGAGATGGTGGATGCAGATGCACAGATTATGTAACCCATAGTGTACAAAGAAAGCACGATGAGATACGTGATTGGTCTTGATGTTACATCTGCAATCTTCGCAATGAAAGGCTTTGAAACAGAGGACATGATACTGGTAGCAATCGACACAGTGGACAACATAGAGTGGTGGCCCAGGGCCGAGGTGGCATAAGGTTGGTAACTGTATGTAGTGGAGCCATCTAGTGCAACGATGAATGACACCACAATGATACAAGCACAGAAGAGAAGTCTAATGAGTTTACCTCTATCAGTCTCATCCATCACACGTTTGAGCTTCTCCATTCTCTTGACACCACGGGAATTGAAGTGATCATTGTAGGCTTCCAAATCGCTGGTAGAGCTGTTGTCTGGGACCTCACCCGTCACCTGCTGAGGCACCACTTGTGAAAGGACAAGACTCTTCTCGAGGTCGTTTGCCGAGCGAAGAACTACCATTCTAATCTCTCTTATCTAAAGGATCATTTGAAGGAGGGGGGATGTGCAAGTCCCTAGTATTTTATATCAACTTATCTCCCGTAAAGTTGAGTTCCCAATTGAGATCAGCAGATGTAAGGTCTTAGTAAAACTTCGGAGATGCGTATCGTTATGCACCTACCTGCGGGCCCGGCTTTCAAGTGATTCAGGTTCTTATGAATTAATAGCAACTCGTCAACCTTACACAGGTTGACTCTAGTTTCCATCAAGGTTTAGATCAAAGCTCAAGAGCGCTGTGCCTTGCCCCTTCTAGGTGGTTAGTAGTTCCCGCCATATTAATATGTCTCTGAGAAGCGGTTTGTGACAAGAAAATTTCCTTTCAAAGGTTGATCCCCTTCTTGGTGAGACTTGGACATCTTGGAAATTTCTTGAGTTCTGATATTTACCCGTTGATGCGGTCTCACAATTACAGTGAGAATCTGGATTCAAGTTCTCGCTCAGCGAGAAATAGGTTACTCTCTCTGCGTGGGCAAAAGGACAGGCATAGAACTGGACACTTCAGACCTTTCACAAGCCACTCTCCCCCATGGATTGAGGCGTTAGCTACAATTTATTTGTTCAGACTATGTATGAGTCTTAATCCTTTTCATTATAAGGGTTCCGAAGACAGTACGCACCTGCGTGAGAAATTTTCTTTTTTATGGGGCTGAAACTACGGCACATGGATCCGAGAGAAAGAATCAACGATGCCAACACTTCAGTAGAAAAACCAAGAGTTTTGACTAGCCTTCTTGAAGACATATACTCCTACTGAATATAGTATGTTGCATGATTCATGCTTGATCTTTTCCAGAACTGGATACTGCTGCTCTTGCTGATGCCGGGATTCTGTGACGCCAGAGGGGTAGTGGAAGCAGGAATGAAAAACGGGTGCGATATGCAATTGCTGTAGATCTGCACATTAAAAAAGCCTTTTTAATGTGCAGATGTATGCACTTTGGTCCCCAAGAATTAACCTTAAACCACGGCGGCCTGAGGTAAGAATGCATGCATCATTATCAGTGGTGTTTGAGTTCAATGAATAATGCAATCGAATAGCTTGGGAACTAGGTTCCTTTTTGTGAAAGGATCGTACCCACATCTGCAATATGTCGCTGCTGGTTGTGATAACTAAAGCTCATTTTGACCAAACTACTTCAATGTTGATTTCACAGTTTAAAACATATCGCTCAAAGTTTACCAAACCAGATGGGCACAAGTACGGGTAACAAGAAGCAGGGCATGAGATTCTACGTCAATGGAACCGACAGATATATAACACACCTTACATGACAGTGTACTTGCTACTCAAGTCGTGGCAACCTGAAGAGCTCGAGACATAGTCTCAGTGACTATTTATAGAGGCTGAGGCACTCCTGAGCAAATAATTTGGATAGTAATGTTGGAATGCGAAATTCTTCCAAATCATTGTCTCAGCAAAGAGGAACATGGGAGGAGGCTCTTGGGACAAGAATACTGAGGTTTGTTTTGGTGGAGCCTATCGTCAGTGAGTGAATAGCGAGGAGATAATGACAACCTGGGTAAGCCATCAGTTTCAAAGAACGACTTTTGAACTGGTATCTGTTGTTTGGTCACAGCAGTAGGTATTGGGTTCAGAGAGCTTCATACAGCAATTCAGCCAGGACTGGCACACAGCTGAAAGCAAGAGGACTGAACAGTTGATGATTCAACAAATTTGAACTGAACGGGGACATAAGAGGTGTTTCCCAAAAGCACCTGATTTCTTTAATACCCAGACGGGTATCGAGGAGAAGTCCAAGTCAGTCGCGCATTTAGAGGACACTCTGTTGAATGGATGGCACTTAACATTCACATACAAGTTCAAGATTGGTTTCATCGACTCACAAAATAATGACAGCTGGTCCCTGCACCTTCCCAATAGTATCCCAAAACGCATAATCGGGATTCACACTTCAGTTGACGCTTTGCGCTAGAAGCGAAAAACACAGACTATTGCGTAAAGCTGGAGGAAGTTCAAATGCAGTCCTGCATCAATCTTTACGTTTAAAAAGCCATCAAGCAATAATAGCACAGAAAGTGGAATTTGTGGAGGTTCCTTCACAGTTATTCATCACTTCATAGGTAACGATAACAAGATACTGTCCTTGCGACCTGAAGCGGCCATAAAGTGATCATAAAGTGATAAATTATGATGATATGATATAGTAAATCTATTATCTTTAGAGTACTTACAACTGTGCAAGCTCGCTACCCTACAAGCCCCAAGATAAGGCTAACATGGGTGGATAGAGTTCAGCGAGGTCATTTGCTTTGGCCCTCATTGCTAGATGAGTGATGAAATGAATTAGGTCATGTTTCGGTTTTGTTTTCAGTATGTTTCGATTTGTTCAAAGAAAGGGAGGGGAGCCCAAAGCTACTATCTGGACTAAGACCAGCGACTTAAGAAAGCCGTCAAGAATGTATCAGTCTAAGACCTTGGTACCAGACTTATGGTCTACTTTATTGCGAGTGGGCCTTGACATCAATGTTTCAGAGACACACTGATACTAACATCTTGGCGGTCAACTCTTCTGAGAAGAAGGAACCACTCCACCCTAACTAAAATAGCAGTCACGACTTTGTTTGCTGCCTCCATGGAGTCTGGCTCTGATGGAAAGTCGATCTTCGCTAGTCTATCATGGTCTCCTTCATCTTCTTCCGAGATTTGATTCCAATATCTAGTGGCAATACTATGTTGCTGTTCACCTGAAATAAGCATCAAGGTCTTTGCTAATGAGCGACCTTAATAGAGGTTGGTTTTATTATCAACATCAGAAACAACATCGCAGTATTGAAATCAGCAAACGGCCCAATTAAATGAGCTCACCAAGTCAACTAAGACTTCTGAATTCCACTATCACTCCACCTTGAAAATGACGCTGCTCTCTGATGATTGATGCATCATGCATGTACTTTATGTTCAGCTTTTTTAGTGAATATTTCATCAGTTGCTACAACCGCTTTAGGAATTGGTACATAGGGCGAAAAATAGTCCTCGTTTAGTTGGTTCCAATTTCACTACTATGTTTATAAACTGGCAGCATTCATTGAGGCATGTTCACCTGTCCACGACAGAGAATTATCTGCTAACAGATTTGAATGATGATTCAATTCATATGAACGTACTACATGCTTGTGCTTGAGTGATGAGAATGCCAACATCTGTTCTTTAGATTTCAATTCAAATTCAGTTTGTATTGTACGTGTAAAAGGAAAATACGAGGGCTTCACTGCCGCTGCAAGATACAGTACGTTTTGTTGAGTATTCTGATCATATTCTGATCATATTACTATCTCGAGATAGTCAGCTACGTATCATACCTGATCATATATCTAAATTCCCAATTTGAAACAACAGGTAATATACTCTAGAGTCGAACCGATCTAGGCTTTGCTACGATCGTGCCGTCTTAGGTGACAATTTCTGTCTTCCGCAGGCCAAAATGGCTTTTGAATTGCCAACTATCTCCACTCCTTTGACCCAGCAACTTCTCCATTCGCAATCTTCACCGCCAAGCTTTGTCTCCTCGATACTGTTGGTTGTGGCCTTGCTGCTTTGAGGTACCCACAGCCAACTAAGATTGTTGGCCTAGTTGTTCCAGGAACTGTGGTACCTAAGTAAATAACCCCTCCGTCAATGTAGTGGTCACTGGGACATTCAGCTAAATCTTGAGATATCAAAGCCTTTCTAATTCTGATAAACCCCAAATCCTTTTGGCCTCAGCAGTGGTTCAAAGATGTACGCCTCAAACTCCTCCAGAAGCGTTAATTCTCTTTCAAAATGTTTCATTTTCAGAATCACAATCGTCGAACATCGAACCTACCAACTCACCAACTTTCTTATAGCCCTCGTCATCTAATCAGAAGCATTGTTTTCTGGTTTCCCAGGGGCATATTCAATAGGTTCAAATAGAGAGTATGGTCAAATTTTGGAATCACCTGTCTTATATCGGCCATCACTTTGTTAGTTGCAGTTGAAGGGTAACGCTCTAGCAACTTGTCCTTTTTCCTTGAGTCTAAAGTTGAGGCAACTTCACTTAGGATGTCCAATAAGGCCTTGCTCACCAAGTTCAAAACATGGTTCAAACAAGGTGCAGAAATGGGAACGTTGAATTGTCCGCTTATCAAGCCAGTCTTTGGGTGCATATATGTTCTATTCACAACCTCACAATTATTACCAAGCCTTTGCTCCGGCTTTCTCAGAGCGCAAGATTCTTAGAGGTACCATTGCCTGTAACAGGACATATTTTTTTCAGTGATATCCAGTTGTGAGATTATCTTTAGCAGTTCCTTGCAGATGGTTTCACCAGTGTGTCATTTAAGGGAAATTTTTTCGAAGCCAATTGGGTGCTCTGTGTATCCTTCTTCTTTGGAGTAGAATTGAGCCAAAACAACTATGAATGGACACTTGTTATTTAAACTGAGCTGCAGTCAAAGAATGTTCTGGCTACTGTTTACTCCATTAACATGCTTCTATGAAAGAAATTGAGCCAGTAACCAGGAACCAATGGTTGCCTGGTTTCTAGAACTGGTTTTATCCGTGTCTGGCGCTAGTATAAACGAGTTGTCAACAGCGGGTGCGCATGGTATTGGGGTGTTGAGGTCATCATGGCTAACAAAATGAGAAAGTTTCAATAAAGGATACTAAAAACATCTTTAAATATTACTCTTTTTAATCTCTTCAAATATCTGTAAGTCTGACTAGAGACTGACAACCATAATCACGTGACTAACAAATCTCGGATAGGGTACCTCCGATGACACATCAAACTCTCCTGTAACTACTTAACTGAGAAGGCTTCTCGAAGCAAAGATTACTTTGGAGTCTGAAAATAACTCATACCAAAGCCCTGAATCACCATTGGAGCTGTCCAGTGACTTGAAGAACATGCAAGCTTCTTGATACATTTATGAAATGGTGTAGTCATCGCCATTAATAGCAGATGAATTTTGAAGTTCTCATCTGGCTTGAGTCCAACACCAATATCTGCCACATCTCACCAACACTTGAAGAGAAATAATTCAAATCCTTGAACATATCCAAATGGTTGACTTCCCCGTACATATTTCTGCAAAGACGTGGCTTCAGAACGGTTTGAAAAAAGCTCGGCTAGTCGTGCATACTCAAATCCTTTATAGAACTGTTTCATTATTTTTGAAAGTGGTCTTTGTAAACCAATAATCTGTTTTTGAGGAGCGCCCATTTTCGGCTCTTCGGACCCTCTCTTTGATCCAGACTGACAACACAATCTTTGGAACTGTCGCAGTGGTTCATGAAACAAAAAGCATTACTTTCTTAATGGTACCAAAGGTAAATTTCGGAGCGGAAGGAGAGTACAATACATTTCGATTTCTCCAATATTGACCTGATGTGCATTGAAGAGTCGTTTGTTAACGCAAAATACTATTGCTACCGTGGTTTGCAGTCTGTATCATTTATCACCACACAGCAGCTGAGTTTAAAATTTTTCTTCACTTTCAACAGATGGCTCGCCATATCTCAATACCCTAGTTAACAAATTTCTTACCAATATGATGACAGTAACAGCAAATCCCACGGCGGTAGAAGCTAGGATAAAATTTGAAGCATCGATAAAATTGGATTTGAACTCCTCCCCATTATCAATTGATAGTTCACCTAATATTGATGTCAAAACAGAGAACCCAACGGCAGTGCCCAATTGAGCAAAGGTCTGGGCAATCCCTGAGACTAATGCCTTGAACTCTACTGGTGCAAGACCAATCAGTAAGTTCAACGAGATTGGGAAGAAGATAGCACAACCAAAACTGATCAAAAGTTGAGTAGGAAGAAGCGAGGACCAATAAACGTGCTGACCACCTTGTGCAATTGTCACTCTCAATACAATAGATCCACTTAACATTAGTGAAAATCCAATGAGGCAGCCCCACATTTGAGGAAATATATTGGGTTGAAATGCCAAAGTGATTGTTGAGATCAACATTGCTCCAACAGACGGCAACAGTCTAATGGAGGCTTGAAGTGGAGAATAACCTTCCACATATTGGAGATAATTGCAAACTAGCAATAACATTGTGAATAGTGCACCATAGTTCAGAAATAAAGCAATCAGAAGCAATGTAAAGTTTTTCGAGGCCAAAATCCTTCCAGGCATGAGTAATATGATTGATTTAAACACTCTGATATTTGGCCTTCTGTGCTCAAGAAAAATATTCCAAGCAAAGAAAGATATTAAGAGCAATATTCCTATGGAGAAGCAGACATAAGCTGATGGCTTCCTCCAGCTCTCACCACCTTCAGTCAACCCAGCAACCAACAAACTAGTGCTCAAAATGAACAAAAAGCACCCAAAAAAGTCCAGATCTTGAATTCTTTCCTTCTTTGCAAAATTTTCATCAGACAACTGTGTACTTCTGAGTGAAATCAAAAGAATTGATACTAGGAATACTATAGCAAATGAAATGTAGTAAACTCCTTTATAACTTAAAGAACTCTTATCAAATGCCCCGCCCACTACGAATCCAATTCCAAATGAAAAGCTAAAAACTGAGCTTAAAACACTGAAGGCTGATTGAGCTCTTTGTCCTGATGAGTAAAGATAGTTAACAATCGCATAACCTGTGGGGACCATTCCAGCAGCGCCAATTCCTTGGAAGCCTCGAAAGACTAGTAAGACTTCAAATGATACAGGCAATGCACAAACCAGACTAGCCAAAGAGAACATAAACGAAGCCCAAATGAAGAGGGTAAAGTTCCCAACAATGTCACCTAATCGGCCGAGAATAGCAATAAACCCTGATAGAGTTATAGAGTAAGAAGTCAAAACCCATGATGCCTTTGCCGAAGAAATTTGAAAATGATCTTGAATATCAAGTGTACTAGTGATAGCTGCAGTGACGTTAACTAGATCAAATGCTATTCCAATTGTAACCAAGGTAAAGACAATTTCGGAATTGGGTTTTAGACCGTCTATGATCTGATGAATCTTCCCAATCATGTTTTCTTTAGAATGTTGAAGACAACACCAACAGAGAATATAAGGAGCCAATCATTCATTTATCAACATTAGAGTTCCATGACTCGATTAGTAATTCTGCTCTAGTGCATTCATGACCTTTTCTTTCAACCCCGAGATTCTCATATCAGTTTCTGTAGTATGAAGCCCGAACACCGAAAAAAAAGAAACATTTATTGCAAAAAACCTTCGAGCGCATCTAACGTGAAAGGATCATCATAAAAATATTTGTCATCCAGCCCAGTAAGGTTGTCGAAGTCTGAGTCTATATCATCTTGATTGCTCTTTTCTCTGAGGAGTTTTGCAATGGAGTGCAATATCTCCACCAATCTCTCGTCAGTTTTGATCATTGGATGTGCAGTTGAAAGAACATGACATTCTGTGAAAAGTTTTGAAATATCATCTGTGATTGATAAGGACCCTTTGTATAAAAGTGTCAGAAACACTATAAAGCTCTGAAGGCTGAAACAGAAAGCAAAAGTGAACTCCTGTCTGAAGCATATCAAGTTTCCGACCAGATTCTCTTTCAGCTGATCTTTAAGAAACTCTTTGAATCTTCCCATAAATTCTTTCAAAGCTGCTTCGATCCGAAACTTTGAGAAAGCATGATTGAGAACAAAGGGATAATGAAGCTTGATAACGCTGCATACCAATAGGAGATGGAAATACTGGTCAATGAAGGACTTAAAAGACTCACCAATGAGACCCTCAGAAACATGAATCTTATTATCCAACTCAATTATCAAGGGATACGTATTAGGGTCCTCAATATCTAACACATCAAGGTTAGTTTTCCTTATAAGCTCTATCACACTATCTATGTAGGTGCTACCCGAGCCCAAGAACGTTCTGTGTATAGATGTTGGTCTTCCTATTGTGGAGCAAATCACAGTATCAAAGAACACGACAGATCTCCACAGGCTTCTTAGGTGTTGGTTCTTATGTGCTCCTAGAGCATAACATGTTCTAGTAACGTTGTATAACTCTTTCCATGAGTCCTCTAACCTTCCAGTTTGATAGTGGAACTCGATCAATAAAAGCCATGCACGGATCTTCGTGATGTTGTCAGGAATTACCAAAAGAAGCTTCTGGAGCTCATCCTCAACAAGTACAGAGTCTGTGGTTTGATCCTTGTTGGTCATTGATAGCAAAAGCAGTAAGCCATAAGTTATTACTATAGTATCAACATCTGAAGACTTCACCTCCTCTTGAAACCCTTTGAAAAGATGCTCAAAGTCAACATAGAAGTTGTAAAAGTCATGAAGCTTTGACGTTTTTGCAAAAAGGTATATTTTGTTGAAAGTCATATCATGTTCAGTGATGAAGACTTGCTGATACAGTGATTCGTTTACACCAAAGATTTCTAGAGTACCATTGTGAATCATGTAGTCTGAATTGACGTAATTTCTGCTAGTTTCCTTTAGTATTGCGTTAGCTGACGTAGTACCATAGTATCTGAGTGCTCTTTTGCCCCTAAGCAGATGAGATGTCTGTTCGGATAGCGTCGCATTTCTGAAATTAGTTGGATATTCACAAGTTGTTCTCTTCTTCTTGCAATTGGCACATGTCGGAACATCCTTGGTACACTTGACCTTCTTTGTTCTGCAGCGAAGGCAAGATAGTTTTACCTTCCGTTCCTTGTTTGTCACAGTCATGGTGACTAACACAACCTGTACTAGCTATTCCACTTGTTGATTCCCACAATGGATTGGGTGAGTCACTAGTTGTGTGACGGTGTGAAAGTCAGGTCAGGGGGCTAATAACGGTGGTGATTTTTGTCAACTCAAATTCAACAGCTTGGACGGGGTTACCCTGGTTTGAGGAGTGACAGCCTTATGGCCGTATACCATTGTACGTCAAGAATACGACGGCATCCGGACTATCGAAAGATGCAACACACAGTACACAGTGCCCACTTATGGAATGTATTAAAGATTGATTTCATTACTTTTTCGCGATGTTCAGCAGCGTATCATAGACCGAGTCAGTGATGTTTGTGAGTTTTGGTATGGATGAGGTATCGAATTTCGCAGTTTCGCATAGCGCACTGTAGGACATATTGTGGGCAAACTTCTTCTGATGTTTGGGTGATATTTTTTCTGATGTATTATACAACATAGGGCAGTACAAGCCCTTTAAGATTCCTAGAAGGTTGTCAGATGATAGTGCTGTTTTCTGGCCAGTTGAGCTGTTTACATCCAGTTATTTTAAAATCAATTTCTGCCCAGTGGTTGGTTATCAAGGTAGTTTTTTAACTATGGTAGTTGTACTTCGATATACCAGAGAAAATCAGACTGTCATTTCTCAATAGATAGGAGGTGTAATGGCAATCAAGACAGGAATTCAGTTTCTGAGAGACAGGTTTTATTGTCTTTTGCTTCTTTTGGCGGCCAGAGTTACAACAAGATCTTCAGGAACTGACTGAAAGAAGAGCAAAGTTTCATACAAATATCTATGATATTAGACATTGGGCCCAATAAGAAAAGTACGACTGCCAAAATGTAAGATGAGGTAGACCGCCTGTTTGAAGAAGTATAATTGCAGATCTCTGGATATTTACACATTTTAGATATTATTTGATTATCATCAGTCAAATGACTTTCTGAACATGTTGAAAATAGTATTGAAAGGAAAGCGGAGGGGTATTGAATATGCGAGCTGGTGATTGCGTGTGATTAAAATAGCAGCATGTAAATCACTGAAAGACAGATAGTTCTGATTGTTTTCAATCTACAGAGATTTACCAATCCTTTTAGTTATAATAGCAACTCCCTAATCATCTTTTGATCCTCTCTCACAATCTCATCCAAACAATCATCTGTGGGATT